>PVIH01000431.1:276898-355453 GCA_004025045.1 Sigmodon hispidus | reverse complement strand
CATTGTTGGTGGGAGTGTAAGCTTGTTCAGCCACTTTGGAATGCAATATGGCAGTTTCTCAGAAAATTAAGAATCAGTCTCCCCAAGGACCCAGCAATACCACTTCTGGGTGTATACCCTAAAGAAGCACATTCACATACCAAAGGTATTAGCTCAACTATGTTCATAGCAGCATTATTTGTAATAGCAAGAACCTGGAGACAACCTAGATGTCCCTCTACTGAAGAATGGATTAACAAACTGTGGTACATCTACACAATGGAATACTACTCAGCAGTAAGAAAAAACGATATCCAAAAATTCGCAGGCAAATGGAGGGATTTGGAGAATATCCTCCTGAGCAAGGTATCACAATCTCAGAGAGATAAGCAGGGGATGTACTCACTCACTAGTGGGTTCTAAACAAACAAACAAGAAAAAAAAAAAAGCCAAACATACCCAAGCGACAAACCACAACCACTGAACAGCTTGGGATCAGAAACACCCTGGACTGATCCTTCGAACCCGACTCCAACTATAGGAATACCAGACTCATTCTTGAGGGAGGGGGGACAAAACTGGATTTGGCCAGGAGTGGTGACTGATCCAAACATTATTGGATCAGTGGGACCATAGGACTATCTGCTCCCTGCCCAGCGAAGAGATGGGGAGTTGCAGAGAAGAGAAATGTCAAGATGTGTTGGGAGGGGGAAGGGACCTTGAATGAGGATATACAGGGATGGGAAAAAAAATTTCAGAGGGAAAGCTGAACACATAGTAAATATATGTGTAGCACTCTTATTTGCATTACCACCCTTGATATGCCATGCTTATGATTCTTATCCTGTTCATAGTTATTGTTAACTTTTCCTCATTTTAAATTCATGTTACTTTTTTTTTGTTAAATACAAAATAAAGAAGAAAAAAATAATTTTAAAATAAATGAATTAATGCATTGAAATTTGACTTAAGGTAGTCTCCTAAGTTGAGACATCTGCCCCTTTTTTGGAAGGGGGACTTGGGTACGAACATGCATTTCCTGTCCCCGTTGCTTAGGGTTCAGTAATATTTGGTGTCCTAAACAATCCTGCCTCTCAGTAAGATCACATCATCTCTGGCCAATATCTTCACGTGTCTGTGGGATTATTGACTATTGCCTCTCTTCTCTTTTCCTTCCTAGCTTCTACTCCTCAATTTCAAGCTCGAAGAGAGCAAGGACCACTGTTTATCACTCTCCTAAAAATACCTGGGCCAGAACCTGGCACACTGTAGACAATCAACAAAAATCTTTGGGAGGAATAAAGAAAAAAACTGAATTGATGGCTAAGTGAAATTAATTTGACTGACTGCTTTGAGATTTTGTGTGACTGTGACAGAGACAGATCCATGGGGATTTCTTGATAATGTTACTGAACGTCTTATAATGTTACAGCATAAATTTTCGAAGTGTTTTCTAGCATACAGTTGTGATTTTAAGCCAGGTACAGAACCCATTCATCATGTCCCTTCAATTTGTATATCCACCAATTAGGAAGGCAGGCTGTTCTTAGACATCAGAAGAGATTCAACTTTGGAACCAAAGCCATCTCATCACTTCTTTTCCAACCCTGTGTCTGTGAAATGTAAGAGAAAACCAACATCTCCAGCCAGGCTTTCAGCAGTTAATACACAGCTATTTAGCTGTGGAGATTGGGAGAAGCTGTTTTTACTTTTTGTCAATATCAAACAAGCAACAAAATGCAGACATAGAATACAGAGAGTGATCTCTGACTGCAAACATCCCCTCAAGAAAACTAATTTCGAAGAGTGTTAATGTAAACAGCCTCATTTTTCTTACAATCTGGTTCATAATGAGTAAATATCATAATTTGAACTTTAAAGAAAATTATTTTCAAATCAAACAAAGTTCATTTGTTTTATCAGTGAAGGCTCCTTCATCATTTGAGGCAAATATAGCATTACACCATCCCAAAGAAAATACAAATTAGGAAACAGTGACCCTGAGCCTCAGAGTCTCCATTTTTTTGGAGTGGTAACCATTGCCTGCTCTAGGATTCTCCTGGGGGGTTGCTTAGGGGTTCCCTTGTCTGCTGAAACCACTCATGGCCCCTCACTTAATGCAGCTTCATGGACAAGGCTGCCTGTCAGCCTTCTGCTGTGGATGTAAGCACCAGATGAAAGCCCAAGATGAAAACCCAGAGGACCTGGATTACTCCATCTCTGGCCCTGATGGATAAGACTAGGAGTTCTCAACTATCAGCTGCTTCTTCTGATAAATTAGTCACATTAAACTTTTATGTGGTTGCTGTGAGAATTGAATAGATACCTTAGACAAAGCATTTGTGGGCTGACAGTATTACAATGTTTATTTCACTCTTATTTTCATTACACTTTACCTTCTAGCTCAACCATAGTTAAGGCATATTGCTTTATGTCTGTTTGGTAGATGGATACAGAAGATCCTGAAAAATAATAATTAATTCTAGCAAAATAGAAAAGCATCAAGGAGTACACAGTGGATTACATTTCACTGAGTTTGGCCATTTCATGTTTGATTGTTGCGTTGTTTCAGACAGATGCTGTCTAGTGTCAGTATTGCAAATGGCAGGAAGGGAGCAAACCATGGGGACCATTATTACCAAAGTACCATGTATTGTCACCATGATCCATCACTACTTATCTGAGGACTCCGTCAAAGCCAGAGAGTAAAACCACCCAAGCTCTCTGAACTTTAATGTATCTTTAAGTATCCATTCAAGATGGGAGGAGCCTCTGAAACCAGCTCCATGCTGCTGTCTCCTGGAAGGGGAAAGGACAGCCAGCACTGAGAAGTCTCTGAATCAGAGGCCAGTGGTGACATTTGAAAACTTCTCTAGAACTACCTTGGTATAATTAAGCTCCAAAAATCTGAGTGTGGGAGTTTCTGTGGCAGTAAAATTCACTACTTTCTCACACTTGCTACTGTGTCTGTGCTGGGTGAGACATGACACAGTGTGATGTGTGCAGCCCCTGGTACTGAGAGCTGGAGATGGTTTCCCAAGCAAAGCCAAGATGTAAGCTCAGGAAGGGAACACGATGTGGTCTCTATAGATGCACCCCACTGCAACATCCATTACGATATCCTCTGCTACTGGCCCTCCAGAAGCCTGCGTGGTTTGGGGACACAAACATGCTTTCTTTTTTCCATGCATGCATAACATCTAGTCAACCCATGTATACCATCCCTCCTGGTCACAGCAATTGGCTCATGGTTGTGTGTGATTGAAATTCACTGTTTCATAGGAAAATCAGAACAATAGAAATGTTTTATTGATTAACAAAGAATACTGAATGATATTAGTTGCTGACACAGTTCAGAAGTCTGTGCCGAACTTTAGCCTCTCTTCAGAGTCTGACCAAGTGTCACTGGAGGCCATGCACTGAGGTCCTTCCCCTAGACTAGTCAGCCTGCTATGCCTATGACCTCTCAGTGCCAAAATATTCTGTCCTGCTCTGCTGGGTTGATTGGTAACGTCTGTCTGTATAATATGCACCACGATCCCCTACAGCCCCTGTGGGGACTGTTTTCTGTATCATTCGGTAAGTAAAGAAGCTGTTTGGCCTGTGTGGAGCACCGTAGAAGTGGGTGGAGGAATCAGAGAGATAGGTAGGAGAGTGAAGTCAGGCAGTCTCTTTCCAGCCTCCAAAGAAGAAACATGTAGGACTGCAGGTATAGGCCATGGGGCAAGGCCACATGACCAGGTGGGTTAATGAAAATGGGTTTAATTAAGATGAAAGAGCTAGCTAGTAATATGCCTGAGACATAGGCCAAAGAGTATGAAATTAATATAAGCATCTGAGTCATTTTGGGGGGATAAAAGCCACCATGAGCAGGTCCGAACTTCTGGCCCTGGTTGTCTAACCAGGGTCAGAAGTCTTTTACAACAAGCCCCAGTTGTACTATTGGCTAGAGTATCCCCAAAGTGGGCCTCTAACACTGGGACAGGGAGGGATCCAGGAGAAGAAAGTAAAGTAGATATAGCTATGTGCCAGTCATTGAACTCAGCCTTCTCGGCAATCAGCTCCCTTTGACAAGGTGGAAATCCACCTGGCTGAAATTTCACAGACACATAGATTACATGGGGCTGGAAAGACCTTGGCAGTTCAGCCCAACCTGCCACCTTATACAAGGAGACCTGCTTGAGGCTGAGAAATAGATAGGTGGAAGCTTCCAACGACAGACGTTTGCCAACACACAAAGCCACATCTTTAAAACTGTAATCCACTGATCCTGATTTGCTCCCAGAATTGCCAGCATGACCTGAGCCCCAATCCTTGTGCTACCCTGATGAAGATGACTTTGGGATGGAAAGACAGACAGCCAAGTAGACACTGGCAATAGATCAGGCTTTATAGCCACAGTACCAGCCCTTCCAGAGAACTGGTTACAGATCAGGATCTGAAACAGGCTTTGTCTTTGCTCTGCTTCCTGTCCCCTTTCATGGTCTGCATCTTGATGGGCCCTTTGGAACCTGATTCTTCGTGATCTCTCAGACTAAACTAAAGTGCATCTGACTCTCTATTGGCAATGTTAGAGCTGATCTATGGCTGTAGTGGTAACTGGTCTCCTTGCGTTTCTCTGCTCTAATGCTGTCCTCTTTGCCAACTGACTACAGGACTGTCTCTGGCTCACTGATGCTTCAATGAGTTAGGCTCACTTTATCTGGGCAGACATACTCAAGCCAGGATGTAAATGAACAGTGGACAACACTACCTCTCTCTACATTTGTCTTTGACAGTGACCAACCTGTACAACTGTAAGCACTGCCTTGACTTGACTGGCATGTTCCTTTTAGGAAACTGGCCATCCAGCGCAGCCCGCCCCCCTCCCCACTTGCCCCCCCCCTCAAGCATCAGGACCTCTTAGAACCTGTGGCTAGTCTTCCTAATATGCTGTTCTTCAACTCATTGTCTGAGCCGTGGCTCAGCAGACATCCGGCAATAAAAAGACGAGTTTCAAGACCTTAAGCAGAAGAAGCTGTATCCCCACACCCTGGTCGCTGGAACCTTCACCCAGTGAGGCTGGGCCTTATCAAATTGAACCCTGCCTCTTCACCAAGCATCCCTTCACTCATGTGTTCAATCAAACCCCATTATTTATGGGCTCTCTGTCCAGCATGCTCTGCTGCTGCCCTGATGGGTATTAAATCAGTCAGGGCTGTGGGGGGTGGGGGAGGCAGAAAAGGTCTCCCGTTCTTGATGCAGAAGACAATCTCAGTCCTTTTTTTCTTTTCCTGCTGACCAGAGGCACCTTTAGCCTTGACCTTCAGCAAATATAGGTCATACGGAACCCCTGTGAGGGTTCCCCCAAATCAAGGAGTGAGAAAATGTTGAGTAACCCCCCCCCAGAGGGAAGAGATCAGGAACACACCAGTTCTGTGGCCTAGCCAGACATGCAGTAGTGCTCTTAAGGAACCAGAGAAGCAGACTGTCTATAAGGGCCTGAGGGGTGCACCTGGCATTGCAGGCTGGGGAAGGACCCAGCAACACAGGGCACAGGGCCCGCCTTCCCGTGAGAACAGCAGTGTCGGCTGCACGAGAATTACACAGCTAAGGGGCAAGCAGAATGGATGGTGGAGGCTGACAGGCTGAGAGACCTCAGAGCAATTTCACTTGGTTTTGATTCATGGCTTGTCAGAGCGCTAACCAAATATTCCATTTTCATGTTTGCCCCTCCACTCTCTTCCATTGACTGGCTGGTAATTGAAAACCCTGGCATGAAGGTCCGGGGCCACCTGTCTGCAGGGCCCTCAATTCTGCCTGCACAGACATCCAGCTCCTGGAAACCGGGACAGAGGATAAAACCAGCAAACAGACAGAGTGTGAATTAGAGTCATAGGGGCTACACTTCCTCTCAGGTGTCTCTGCTTATGAGACGTGAGCCTCCTCTGCCCGCCCCCTACCTTCTCTGCTTTTTGAACTTTTCCCTGTGATTTTTCTCACTAAGGGAAGAGTGCAGGACGGGAAATGAGATGGTTCACATCATCTTCCCGCTCCTTGGTGAAAGGCTAGAAAGATGATACTTTTACAGAATGGCCTCAGTCAAACTTGGGTGGCTTTTAAATCTTTCTTTTTCTCAAATAAATATTTCTTTAAGGCAAGCACCAATAATAGTAACACCCAAAGCTAATCAGACACATATAACTTGCCAGGTGTCGTTCTAAAAATTTTACACCAATTAGCTCATTTCATCTTGGCATAAACATATGTGCTAGCTACTATGATTATCCCTGTTCTGTGTGGGGAGACTGGGATGCAGGGATTTTTAAGGAAGTCACTCAAGGTCAACAAAAACTGGCAGACCAGTTATTTCTTGTAATTATTTGTGTTAGATAGTTTCACTATGCATCCCAGGCAGACTCAAATTTATGATTCTCCTGACTCAACCTCTGAGTGCTGCTATTATAGACATTTGATACCATGACAAACCAGTACTCTTAGTCCCTATGCTTCATTTCATGCAGGTCAAAGGAGCAAGACCTAAAATAGATGGATATATGACAGGTAAATGAGAGATAAAAGTAGATATGTAGATGATAATAGATTACTAATATATCAATAAATAAAAGATAGATCAAGCAGAAGATTGGTAGCTGATATATGGATAGATAGATGATCAGTATATAATTGACAAAAGATAAATAATGATGATATAAAATTATTGATAGGTAATATATAGGTACATATGTGTGTATATATATAGAGAGATTTTAAATGAAAATAAATGCAAGATTTCCTACTAGTAAGAAATCAAGAATGGTGAAAATACTCCAAAGTCCCTTCCTTATGTGGTAGCATGATTCAGCTATGTCAGGTTCAGTGTGAAATGATGAGAAAAGAATGAAAGAAATTAGAGCAAACTGAGAGTTGAGGGTCCAAGGTTCTGGGTTTTTGTGATCTAGACACAGGCATCGTCAAGCTCTAACCTTCCTGGACACCATACTGTAACCTCATCAGCAACTTGGGATGTTAGGACTGGGAGGGCCTGGCATGGAAAACGGAGGGGGAACTCCACCGTGAGAGTGATGACCATTTAATGAACACATGGACAAGTGGATAATCCTATCTCATTGGAGGAGATAGAAACTCAGCCATAGAGACTAGTACACATCTGAGATTGGAAAGACAAAAGACACCCTGCCTACAACATCAGTTGTTCATAGACAGTATTTCCAAATGAGCTCCTAAAGCACCTCAGGACAGCACCCCAAAACTGTGTTTACCAGGTACTCTAAATGACACTGGTTACCAGCATATCCTATGAACTATGTCCAGGTCAGGACCAGTTTCCTTCTCCCATGGTGCAGTGCCCAACTTGCCTGTTCTGGCTGTTTGCTGTACCAACAGGGTAATTCCATGTGACTCCTGCCCTGGCCGGTCATTGCCGTATAGAGGTGGCCTGCTTAGTTCTTTAGCTTGGTGCTAATGACAACTGGTTAGTTCTGGAAGGTTCACTATTTTCAGCTCAATTCTACCACTGATGTTCAGCATTTCCTCCAGTCTTAGACTCCTACCTGCCCCCAACTCTTCTCTTGCTGCCCAGACACTGTGAGCTGTAACTATAGATACTACTTTCTCATGGCTGTATATATAACAGAAAATGAGATGTCCCCATGTCTGTCCCACTAGCTGGACAGCAAGATGTATTTCATGAAAGAATTATACTAGATTTTCAGGAACTAGTTTTGGTTTTTCTTGTCATTTATTAGTGCTGTACCAAATTTTCACAATCTTAGTGGCTAATAAAAATGTGGATTTATTATTCCATAGATGTGGAGGTCAGAAGTCTCCAGTGGTCTTGCTGGAACAAACCCATAGAATGCACAAGATGCTCTTACAGCTTCTCTGGGTCACCTTCACTCCATGACCTGTAGTTCTGCAACCAACACCTGACTTCTGCTTCTGCTGTCCATCTGCTCTCATTCTGACCTTCCCATCTCCACATAAGAACACTGCACCCACCCAGATGATCCACAGTCATCTCCTTCTAGAAAAATCTTCAGTCACACCTGCAAATCTGTATACATGTCAGTAGACACATGTGTATATGCACATGTGCATACATATGACAGAGATGAGATTTTTCTGAGGCATTGATGCTGTGCTAAAAACACCGACCCCCAGAGAACAAAGAGATAGCCCCTGGTAGCATTCTCTGAAAGAGGACATAATATGAAAATGCATTTCAAATTCCCAAGACTCTTCATTGCTGAATTCATTTCTCCATGAAAATTCAAGAATTCAGGAAATCTGCCTTCTTCATTTTAGAGCAGAGGCCTGAGGAAAACAAATTGCCTGCTGTTGTTTCAGGCTTGACTGCTATTTAAACTGCATCCCAGAGGCTGGGCGGTGGTCAGCTGTCATCCCAGCAGCCAGCCCGACATGGGGCCTCTGAATATGGATTTACTGATGAGCCTGAGTCACTCTGGGCCCTGTTTTGCTCTTTGAGCTTAAGTGACTCTGCTTAACTCCTTCTGCTAGGCACACTCCAGGAGAAGCCCCTGCAGAGGCACCCAGAGCCATGACTCATCTGACCCCCATAAATCATGCTGGCACAATAAAGATGTTCGGTGGAAGCCATTAGAGAATCCGTATTATCCATGGGTGCTGGGTCAGGAAGAGGAGGAAAGAAGAAAGCAGCTGTCCTTCCAGATCAAGAGGGCCCTTAGAAAGGGGACAAAATTGCTACAGGGCACAGCTCTGGGAGACACTGTTAATATGGAGGATCTGAAGGAGTGAACGCAGAAGTGTATGGTGGAAGTTCATATAGCATGGAAGTAGCCTGGCTAGGCGGCAGAGCAGGCTATGCTTTCAGTGTAAGAATATAGAATAACAATAGGTCTGTGGAGAAAACAGCCAGACACCCCAGTTGAGGAATCACATACACTGTAGAGCTTGCTAGAGAGGGGTCAGCTTTCACTCTGTTAGAAATGAAGATAAATTGATCATATTTCATTTCTAAGTTCGTGTGTTTTCCTACCCATGACTGCACATTTGTTTTCTCCATTTACATCCAATTTGGCTATCAATTTTAGTTTTTAAACATTCTTTCTCTGTCTTCCCTCCCATTCCTTCCTCTCCCCCATATTCCAGAATTTCTTTCTGACTTTTGAAAACAATTCTGCTCCCAAGCTATTTCCTTTTGCTATTCTAAGCCACTCCCTAAATTCATGTTTTAATAAGCTCCTAACACCGACCTCCTTACAAATCACTCTTCCCATTTTGCAATTGAACCAGTGTCTTAGTTAAAATGAAAATTCCCCTGGGCATATAATAAATAATAAAGAATAACAAAATCTCTGGGGTTGTGGTTTAGCACAGAAGGAGATAATGTGAAGCAGTTGGATTATTCTGTGGTTCTTACGCCCAAAATGCAAAATTGAGAGGAGTTGGTAGGCAGTCTCCCAGCTCCATGAGCCTTCAGCCATTTTGGAAACTCTGCACAGCAGTGTACGCTGAAGAGAGGGATCTTGGGAAATAAACATAGTTTTACACAAAGGCCTTCCCTTTGCAAGATGTTAGGAGTCATTCTAGGAGAAACAAGAGGCCCAGCATAAAAGCAGTTTGCGTGTTCTTAACATATACTTCATGCCAGGCATTGCAGCACACAGAGAGACTATAAGGAAGGACAGACACAGAACAGCAGGCAATTACTGACCCACAAGTGAGGACAAAAGAGCAGCTGACTCAGATGGCAACATGAGTGTGGTCTAGAGTCAGGGTTCTGTCTATTGCTTACGTAGACCTCAGTGTCATCATATGTAATGTGTAAATAAGAGAGCCTCTTGTGATTAGAAGCATGGAATGAGATCATCTCCCCAAGAACATTTACACCCAGCTCATGACATGGGAAGCACTTGCTATGTGACAATCCCTGTAAGTATTAAGAGACCTCAAGAACTGAAAATAAAATAAAATAATAGCCCTCAGTAGCCTAGGGTAAGACTAAGAAATCTCAGGTAGATATCGTGGAGGGATACAGGACATAAGACCCTTACATGCTGTGTGGCTACAGCAAAACTGTAGAAGCCCAACCCATGCTCTGTCCAAGCTATGCAGCTATAAGACTTCTCTGCAGTACTGGGTGTCTCCAAAAGTAAACTGTGAGCTTCATCCAGACAGAGTGGTAGAGGCTCCTTTGATATTTAGATAAATATGAGGTTCAGTCTTTCAGTGATTAGAAAGACATTTCTCCCCAGCATTGCTAGCACTGGCATTTTATGTAGTTCAGCTTTGTGATAGAGAAAAAGGTTCAGAGGGAAAGTGACTGGCTTAGGTCCCTTCCTGGAGATCAAGGCAGCCAGATAAGGAAAAAGTTTGCTGTTGCCTGGACACATAACATGCCTGTTGCATTAGGAAGCATCCAGAGCTCCATGAATAATCCCCCAGTGTGCTGTTGCACATGAAACAGGAAGACTTGTTCTCCTAGGAAGAGCCAAGTTCAGCGAAGTTCAGATGAGTGTGTGCCTCTGATAATGCTGGGTTTGCTTTCTAGTCCAATGTGGTTCCTTGAAGGACAGAGGAAGCCAGATCCTGGATAGCTAGTCAGATAGAAAACTGAAAAAAAAAGCTATTTCTTCTCAAGCCTACTTAGAACTGAGTCCCTAAAATCAGAACCTTGCACACACATGCCCAGACAGCAGGATGCCCCTTCCTTCCTTCCTTCCTCTTCTCTCCTCTTCCTTCACTTGCCCTAAGATTCCTTTACTGAGCCAGCTCATTCCTTTGTTCAGAACAGTGTCTGCTATTTCTGACTCGTTCACTCCCACCACTATCATTAATTTTTTATTGTCTATCTTGTTCCAAATACACTTGAATTTGCAAACCCAGAGAAGATCACTCCAAATGTGGTCCATGGACCAGAAATGCCAGCATCCCTAAAGTCTTGTTGAGATAATGGAGAATCCCTGGGCTTACTCCAGATGTGCTGATAGCAGCTGTGTTTTTAACAGATTCGGGTGCACATTAAGGTGTGGGAGATTCTCTGAGATTCCTCTCTCCCCTGATGTAGTCTTCCCAGTCTGCTCCCCTGAGAACCTGCCCACCATGTTGCACCCCTACAGAGAAAGTGAGTTTCCCTTCAGGAATTCTCTCCCTTTCTTTCACGGACTTGTCTTAGCTTGGTGTTTGGGAGGCTCCTCTTCAAATGGGCAGTTTGATTTCTATAGAAATCACAGGTTTGGTGCTCACATGGAAAATGGGTGAAGCTGGAGAGAAATGCAAACATGGCAAATTTTAATCCTGCCGAAACATAATCAGCTTTTACTTCTGAAGCAATTAGCATAATATTACCGATAATGTTTTACATGGCAATTTTGCTGTAAACATTTGTGCTAATTTGCCATGACCTAATTATTTTATGACATATAATTACGAAGTATTTTTCAAGTCGAAATATTTTTGTTTTACATTTCTATAATCCTTTTCTTGAACAAAAATTTTAAAATTAGCACTTCTCCAACTTGAAACACACCACCCATCCACCCTTAGCTGTTGTTTGTGACACTTTACTTCACTTAACTGGAGGAATTCCCCAGTGCTGGCATGCTGATGATTGCTCATGACTAATTTGAATTGGGCGTCATTGAGTCTTCCAGCTCCATTATTAGACTCCAAGATTGTCAATGCCACACTCCAACCTCCCACCCACACCCACTCACTCCCAAACACAAACACTCAGAGTTGGTTGGAAGCAAGAAACAAAAGCTCACAAGGATGCAAAGAGGGTTGGGATTTGCTTTAATGCATCTGGAAGCTTTGCCTAAGGAACAAGCATAAATGTTGTATCATCCTCCCTCACAGAATCTTTCCAGCATGCTCTTAAACTGCCTCCCCAACAGACAAGTGCAAGGTGCAGAAGTTAGCAGCTGCAGCATCTCTTTGCTCTCACCCTTTGTCTCGTCAGGGTCTGGTGGGTTTATAGTTCATATTCTCCCATTTCAGAGTAGGCAGGAAGAGGGCAAAGCTACTCCAGTCACTATAGAGACAGCCTCAGCATCAGTCCAGCCCAGGGCGACTGTGGTTGCCCTCCACAGAGCAGGTCTGCTCAGCAGTAGGTAATGAGGTTGCAGACTTCATTACACAGACAGCAGTAGACAGCTGACACCAGAGTCTTGGAACAGACCCAGGGTGATGGCCAGGCTATGGGAAGATTAGTCACGCCAACTAAGGTTACCTATTGAGGCAGGTCCCAGAATAGATCTTGAAGTCAAGTCAGAGAGTGCACTTAGTCTCATACCCCAATTCTCCCATGGAATGGGCAATGTCTCAAGGAGCTGGTAAACATGAGGAAAAGGAGAGGGAGGAGGAGGAGGAAGAGGAGGAGGAGGAAGAAGAGGAGGAGGAGGAGGAGGAGGAGGAGGAGGAGGAGGAGGAGGAGGAGGAAAGGCTATAACACTAGGCGAGCCAGGGCTGTAAACACCATGCAATCAGAAGGTAACAGGATGAGTTATGAGAGTGTTTACAGCCCAGTTGCCCTGGACAAACTTCTCTAATCAGGAATCATCCTATTTGGGCCTAAAAGCCAGTGGACTTCCTGGGTTCAAATTCTGACTCCATCACTTTCCCAAGTGCAAGTTCCTAATATCTCTGTGTTTAAAAAATCACTTCTATAGAATGGAAATAATGATAATATTATCCTCTTCCATGGCTATAAGGATTATATTAGTATTTATAAAGCTTATAGAATGGGTATAATGTAAACAGATATTTTTATTTTTACAGGTTCCGATGAAGGGGGCAGGGAGTCTGTAAAAGAATGAACTTTCTTTAAACTGAAAGATGTATGTGAAATATGGTAGTGGCCATTGAGCTAACAATCATTAAACGTTTGTTTCAATAAATAGCTTTTGATTGAATGGATAGACAACATGCTAATAGGGTGCATGTTTTATATTAGGTCCTGATTGGGTCTTGAGGAATGCAAAAATGAATTTTAAAAGAGTCTGGAAGAAGTAGACACACGTGATAATTCAGTTTCATTGTCAAATAACACAACTAAAATTTGAAGTCACCCAGGAGACACACCTCTGGGTGTGTCTATGAAAGACAATGAAGGGAGCTGTACACAGTGGGGCACCTCCTCCTAGATCCTAAAATAATCACAAACCATACTCAAACACAGAGAAATCCTTTATTAAGCAAAGAAGAAAAGTAAAGTGGCTGATTTCTGATTCTAGCAGAAAACAGAAGGTGTGATTTTTAAGAGAAAAGAAAGGGAAGGTCTGTGTTCGAATGGGCATATTACTTAGGGTAGCCGTTTGACTGCTGAACTTCAATAATTTGATAACTGGACCTTGGTGATCAGCCTTAGAAAGGAATCTGGCATAAGAAAGTATCCACATAAGGGTACAGACCTTGGAGGCTAGCTTTGGGGACGGGAGAGGGAAAAGGCAAAGGGGAGGCCTGCCTGCACCATGTTTCCCCACTCTGGTCTACTAGACCCCTTCAAGCACCATCCCATGGACTTGGATTCCCAACTAAATAAAAAAGAAAAGACAAGAGAACCCCAGCATTCATCTCTGCCTGCTTCCTGGCTGGGGATACAAGGTGAGCAGCTGCCTCATGCTCCTGCTGACTCAGCGAGAGGGATCCTAGCCACACTGTGGTCACCAGATGTGAACCCAAATAAGCCTTTTCTCATTATTGTTTTGTAACATCAGTCAGGACAGTAACTAGTACAACATACAAGGTAACAGTTTCCCATTGAGGCAAAGACAAAGTACAGACCAATGGAGGAGGGGAGAATGTGCTGGCAGAGAACTGTTCATACACATTTGTAAGTATGGCTTTTGTTATAAAAGGTGTGGCTTTTGTTATGAAAGGTTAGCCATATTAAAGTATGCTTTATTATCTACAAGTGCAACAATTTTAAATGTGTTATGAAATCTTATTTTTACTATTATTTATTTATTTATTTGAAACAAGGTGTCATTATGCATTCTTGGCCAGCTTGGAGCTGTCTATTCAGACCAGGCTGGCCTTGAACTCACAGAGACCTACCTGGCTCTGCCTACCAAGTACTGGGATTGAAGACATACACTACTACATTTGGCCCAATAGAATAAACTCTAGCAAATATTCAGGTCACATAGATATCATCACATTTTCATTACCCCAAAACACCCTTTATGCATCTTTATAGTCACTGTCCAACTCCTGGCAACCCTTCTGTGCTCTCTATAATTTTTTGTAAGCTGAATCATACACTTAGTGCATCCCAATTCTTTTCATCATCACAATTCTAGGAAGTTCATAGATGCCATTATGTATAAAGAATAGTTTCTTTTTCCTTTTCCAGTGTCTTAGGTACACCACGGTTTATTCACTCATGAATAAAAGACATTATGGATTGTTTCTAATTTGGTGCTCTAATAGAAAAAGGCATGCTAAGCATCCTCATAAAAGACTATGTATGTCAATGTTTTTTGAGTAAGTACCAAGAACTGAAATTGCTAGGTCATTTGATTTTTATTTATTTAATTATATAAGAAACCACCCAATTACTTTCCAAAGCAACTATACAATTTTCCAACTTTCTTACCAATGGAAAGAATTTCAGGTGCTCTGAATCTTTACCAACACTTCATGGAATCAGTATTTTTTGACCCTATCAATTTTAGCCATTCTGAGCTTGCTTGAGATACCTCATTGTGGTTTTAATTTGCAATGGCTAATGATGTTAAGCATGCTTCCATGTAAAATCTATTCAAATGCTTTTTGAGACTGTATCATATTATATCATAGAAGTTAGCCTCAGACTTGATATCCTTCTGCCTCAGCCTGAGAGTTACGATTATAGATGTCTGTCACCACACTCAGCCTGTTTCTGTTTTGCATATTTAAAAAATTAGATTGTCTTCTCATAATTTAGTAGTAAAAGTTCTTTATATAATTTGGGTAAAAATACTTTATTCAATATTCAAGTGCACAAATATTTCTTTAAGTTCACGACTTGCTTAATATCATGCTTCAAAGAAATATTTTTATATTAATGAAATTCAATTTAATTTTATGGTTCATGTTTTTATGCCATAATGTAACCCTAGGTAATTTCTTTCATTATATTCTAAAATTTTTATAGTTTTCTCTCTCATAGTTAGGTCTTTGGTGCACCTTGAATTAATTTTTATATATTATATAAACTGAGGACCAAGATTCATTGCTTATATATGGGAATCTAGTTATTCCAAGATCTTCTGTTAAAAACCCTATTCTTTTCCATTGAATTATCTATCACCTTTGATTTTAACTAATCATCTGAGGCAGTGGGAGGACTCTTTCTTCATGCTCCCATCTGCTACATTTATCTTTATTGGTGTCATCTCTATCTTAGTGCCATATTGTTTTGATTGCTATAGCTTTATAGCAAGCATTGAAATCCAGTAATGTGATAGTGGGTTATCCTTAAAAACGTTTTAGATAATCTAGGCTCTCAGCCTTTCTATGTAAAGTTTTGAATCAGCTCATCAGTTTCAGCAAAAGGGCTTCTGGAGTTTTAATCGAGTTTTTTGCTTTTTCTTAACTCCGTAGTCCTATTTAAAGAGAAGGGGCATATCAATAACATTGTTTCTTTTGGTTCATGAATATGATTATTAACTTGGGTCTAGAGGCTGTATGACAGAGATGATGCATAGCACTTAGTCATTTCTTGATGTGATATTTTAAGGTTTTTTGTTCCCCTCATAGTGCCTTTCAGTATTGGTTACATTAAAACAATCTTGTAGCTTATAATTACAAACAAGTGTGTAGACACACAAAATATCAACTAGACATATGAAGAACCACAAGATAAGAAGACAGATTGAAAGCTATATGTTAGGGAGGTGGCAGTAGAGCTCATTTACTTTTCTCTTTTTAATTTCTCAGTGTGTTTCAGTGTATATGACTCACTTGGAACTAAGTGAAGTGAGTAGCTTCCAGCTGTCTGCATCAGTAAAGGCTGGAGATGGCATGTCAACAAAAGGTATTGCCTGAGCAGAATATAGTAGAATGGAACTCTTTATGGATGCACTGCAAGAGAAACTGAAGGAAGTGTCCAGGTCAGAGAAGCAGCATGAACAGGGACAGTGGTGTGAGTGGGTGGTGTGTTCAGGAAATGCAGCCATTCTGAGTAGCTGAATCATAAGGATAGCAAGGGAGACTGGGCTCAGGCCCAGCAGGGTCCAGCCTATGGTTCTCTAAGTGTCACTGTAAGGGCTTATAGCATTTTATACTGTTAAGAACTGAGGAACAGCCGAAACATTTTGAATGGGGCAGGCAGCCTACCTAACTTACATTAGAGCCATCAATCACTCAGCAGAAGAGAAGAGGAAGGTTGATCTCTGGCATGGTGACCCAACAGAGATGCTTGCAGAAATGGAGTGTTGGCATTCAGAAAATGATGGCAGAGAATCTGTAGACTCTCAAATGAACTGAGTGTGGAGAAAAGATAAAGTATGTGTTTATACCATACATTAAAATGAAAAGGCTGGGACCAGATAGGCCAGGGTGAAGGGGATCAGAAATCCAACATCACTAAATATAAATATATAGCACCCATTAGAGGGTAAATGTGGCTATTAAGAAAGCAGGAGTTTGCCATAAGTAGTGAGACTCAAGAACATAATATTTAATATTTTCTTATATGCAGAACCAAGACTTTAGGGGAGAAAATATAAAAGTTTAGGGAGACCATGAAGAGAAAGGATGGGCAAGAGAGACGAGGGAAACAATGAGGGGTGAATATGGTCAAAGAATATCACATGCATACATGACAATATTACAGAGAGATCCATTACTTGGTGGAATTAATACACGCTAATAAAGTAAAATTTTTTTAAAAAAAAATATAAAATAGGTGAATACTTGAATCTGAAGCTCAAGAGAGAATTTTAGGCCGGATGCACAAATGTGGTCCCTATTAGCATAAGACCACTATATTCCAGGAACAGATGGGCTTGCTGTTTGTTTACCTATTACTCTCTAACCAACCACCTTTAACTGCAGAAAAGCTAGTCTCTGTGTTTGCATATTCTCACAAATTCTGTGGGCCAATAGTTTAGCAAATATACAGTAAGAATGTTTTTGCTGCTCCATACCATCTACATGTGGATCTCTATTTGCCAGGGATGTTCAAAAAGATGTGAGGCTATGAGAGACTAAAACTGCATAAATAAGGTACCAAACACACAGTGGAGAGAAAGAAGTAGACTCTGACTCAGAGGTGTACAAATTAGCTCAAGGATAAGACATTAGGAGACTATGGGGCCCAGGGAAGATTTGATTTCACTAGTGACAGCTGTAACCAGGAATGCATAGAATGATGTAAATTATGGGACTGATCCCAATTCTCTTGGAGGAAGGTGGAAAATGTCAGTTATTGGTGTGATGGGAATGCATTATCAGAGGAGTCAGATACATGGAATGCCAGATCCAAAAGGCTAGTCAAGTTGTCCTATGTCTGGGAGGCAGAACGCTGTGTGATTACTTAAGCTAATACTGTTCACAGGGGTAGAGTGATTAGGTGGGATTCCTCAGCTATAATGGCATCAGATGGGGATGATCATAAATAGAGACTGAACAGAGTGAGAATGCTGCATCTGGAGAGGAAGAGATGTGCCACTGAAGTGAGTGGAGGTGCAATCTATAAGACAACAGGTGGGGGGTTAACTCTTATGTGTATGACAGGTTCCCCAGAAGCCATGTTTTCTGAAGATGAGAGTTTCTTAGCCACCCTCGGAGGAATTGGTATGTGAGATGATGTGTGGTGATCAAATGCTATTTTGTATACTGATGCTGGTATATGAAGGGCTGCCAATGAAAAAGAAGCCCTGATCCCTGATAAGCAATGCATGTTTTCAGCTGAGACCTCTAAACTGTTCTGCCTTAGCTTTAAAGGCAATCAAGAATATATGAGCCCTCCAAACATGAAACCAAGCCTTGAAATATTTTCATCTATTATTAAAGATAAACTTCTGTTACTACTGGCCAGAAGAAAATGTAATCCTCTGTGGAGGAAAACGGCATTGAGCAGAACCTCTGCAATTTCTCACACATGTTTGTATAGTATCCCATAAAATATAAACCAGGCATGACAGGAGTCAGGATAGAATTATCAAAATCCAAAAGGAAACAGTAGGAGCAGGTCTACTGTTTCATTTTGAAACTCTTAGGTTCAGATCATGAATCTGGACATATGAAAGAATTATATTCATATTTTTAAATAATTGTTATTAATATGTTCAAGAAAACTGATGTCAAATGGAAAATTTTTACCAGACTTTCTCTTTAGAAGAATGAAATGGAAGATTTAAGTGTGGTAAGAGTGATGCCTGAGCTCTGTTATTAGAGGATGATTTTGAACAGGCTAAATGCCTCAGAATAAAGAGGTGATAGATTGGAAAAGACAGGAAAACCAAAATATACAAATTAAAACATATGGAACAAATGATAAGTATAGAAAAGAGGGAGGTAGGGGCTGGAGAGATGACACAGTGTATAAGAGCACTTGATCCACATGCATGAGGGCATGAGTTCAAATCCCCAGCACCCACTTAAAGCAGAGCATGGCTGTGTGTGTCTGAATTTTTAACATTGGGGATCAGAGAGGTTGATCCAGAGAGCTTACTGCCAGCCAACCTAATGGAGAGAACAAATCTCCCCTCCAGTGAGAGCCACACTTGGGGAAATGAGTTAGAGAGTGACAGCGCAATGTGTCCCATGTTCTGGCCTCTGTACATGCTTTTGCAAATATCTACACACTCAAGTGCATGCATTACCCCCTGCCCCCAGGCATACAGTTAGCATACACACACACACACACACACACACAGAGAGAGAGACAGACACAGAGACACACAGAGAGAGAGTGACTCAAAGAATGGAGTATACATAACAATATTTTTTAAAGCTTAATATATGGGGAATTAAAATACAAAAAGAAAAAGGGCAGAGAGAGTGAAATAGAAATGATATTTGAAGAGAAAATAGTCAAGGCAGATGGAAGACAAAGACTTATGAATTTATAGACTTAAGTATCTCCATACAACCCAAACTGGTTAAATATAAATATTTATTCACTTAAACAAATGTATTCTTAAAAATAACTCTTAAATGTATAATGCAGCAAAATGTAAATAAGACATTTGAAAAGATGTTCAGTATCAAAGTGGCCAACAAAACACAGAAAATTATTAAATGTTAGCAGTGGGGAGGAAATTCAAATTCATGAGATACTACAGCCTGCTCCCTATAGGATGGCTAAAATAGGCAGAACTGAGAATGTTAAATGTTGGCAAGGCTTTCGAGCAACTGGAATGCTCAGAAACTATGACAGGCAGGTAAACTGATATGATCACTCTGAAAGTATTTGTCAGTGTACACCAAAGCTGAGTATATACATTCATTCCCTAAACCTCAGAAAAAAACATTTATAGTACTGAGAGTACAGACCTCTATCACATATGTAAAAGCGAAGTCTACTCAGTCAGCCATGTTCAGAAACTTTCCCACTATAGCTTTATGAGTTTTACTTCACAGAATCTGACACAGCAATAGTGAGTCTTACATCCACTGTGAACATTGAACAAAACCAAAATGACTTGCCTGTGAGGTTTAAATGGCTACCAGCTAGTGAGATGGGGCAAACCAGAATGTGGAAAAATACTCATTTTGTCACCCGAGCCAACCCAAGTGGGTTTATAGAATCTTGTGGAGAAACCAGTGTCTTTAATTAAAACACAAGACTGAATGAAGTTCAAGAATAGAAGTGGGGAGGGAGTCAGGATGAAAGCTCCCTCGGATCTTGACTAATCCGGATGTTGTTTTTCTCTCCAAAACTCAATCTGTCATCCTCTGGGATGGGTGGGCAGACACTGGAGTTACCATAGGAAAGAATCATGCAACTTGATAGTAGATGCTGGCACTGTCTGGGTCACTGGGCTGAAGATGCTGTTCCTTCCTGCCTTTGCTTATAGTTTCCTTAACAGCCAGGCCCTTGCTTAACACTTGCTGATACTGATAAGTCTGGGCTCTGGTTGAGATATGCCCTCAGCTGAATTTCTAAGCTGGAGCAAGGGATGGCTCTTCGTGTATATATAATGAAGACATTGTAAGACTTCTGAGAAGACCCGAGCCATCCAGCTTCACGGTCATAAGGACAGTTGAAGACCTGCAGCTACCACATGGTATCTATCTTCTTCTCTCTAACTCTGACCCTAGCTAGCAGTTGCTAGCTCCTAGAGATGGGCCTCTCATTGAGACTGGGGCAGGAATTTCAGCTGGCTTTGTTCTTAGCAGCATGAGGATGATACATTATCATTACAAGGCTACCTCCAGGGAAGCCAGGCCCAGAGCAGCAGGAGCAAGTGTTGCCATGGTGACCAAGCAGAGGACCAAGCAAAAGCTCTAGGACTATAAATTCTCATGTCTGCCTGGATAAGGGTCTTCCTTGGTGGAATAACCTTGGATGAGCCTTCCAGGTATCGATTGCAACCTGGAAGGCAGGGCTACCACTTCCTAGGCACCTCTGGGCAGTGTCCAGGTGAGTTGTGTAGAGGGTAAACAAATCTTACATCTCTTCTCCTGTTGTCTGACCTGTGGGTCTTTCTTCAAGTTGCACTTGCTCTTTTCCTCATCAGTCATTAAATTCTAACCATTGCTTCTGGGGCCAAGTAAAATGCCAAAGATTTTCTCAATCATGTCACCATTTGAGTGGCTTTTTGACATTCAGAAACAACCCAAGTTTGTGAGCCTCTTCTCCCGCCCCCTCACCGTGGGGTTGGTTGTTCTTTTGTACTGTGCAAACCTTGACAACTTATCTTTATAGCTGCCAACCATGCACAGGCTGCCTCATTCTTGTGACTTTGATCCCATGAGGATAGAAATCGCTCTGATCCCCTCTCTTCTGCATTCGGCCTCCATAGCTTGGCACATAGGAAACAATACTGATCAAATAAATGAGAAAAAAAAAAAGTCATGAAAGTTAAATGCATCCCAATAGAAAGGCACAGGGGTATTGGGGATGCATCTCAGATGGTATCTGGAAAATGGTGTTCAAAAAGCAAAGTCAGCTTTCTCAGCCAGTGTAACTACCAATTTTTCACATCAGAAGGAAACCCCAAGATCATTGCTTCTCAGCTAGCACTCTGGCCATCTCTAAGACTAAAACACATGCCTCCTTCCATAACCAAGTGAGACAGACCTTCACAGTGAAGCACATGGACCAAGTCTCTATCCTGAATTGGTAGGTGGTAGTTCATTTCTTAGCACTCAGCTCAGACTTGAATAGTGATACTCATCTACTTAGAATGAGCACCTACAGGAAGCCAGGTACTTCACAAAGCAATGACAGTGCATGGGTGGATAGTCAGGCCACCAGTCTGAAGAATGATGTGGATTCATGGGAGACTGGCACAGTCATATGCCCTGATACAAGTTTGTTAGTAATAAAATATGTGGAAAAATTCACAACAATAAAGAACCACTCTCCCAGCACTGCCCCTGAGTCTAGAGAGAGGAAGAATGATGGCGATATGCTAGATGTTGCAGTCCCAGCAAATACAAGGGCTGCACGGAAGTCACAAGAGAGAGCTATTACCAAGTCACGGGAAACAGTAAAGGGAGGAAAGTGTGAAAGGGCATGGTTAAAGAACAGAATGAGTCAATAAGGCTCAGCATGGAGTATAAAATGAATTTGAGCATAAATTAGGCAAGCTATGGAAATTAAGGTTAAACTAGCTTTGAAAACCATGCCAAGTTTGAATTGATCCTGAGGCGGTGGGCAGTCTTTGAAGTCTTCGGGCTTCAAAGCTTTTGGAGGGGAGGTCATCCAACTTCAGAAGTGATAAAAAAGATGAAGTCAGTAACTAAGTCACAGAAGATGATCCAAGGCCTAGATACAGTGAGGTGAGATGAGGGGCCTGCTCCATGATTGTATCTGAGAAACAGGCAATGCGGTCTTGACGAGTCAGCGATCTGTGCTGCTGGATGAAGTTTAGGGAAAGCTGAGTGAATGAAGTTTTTGCCTGGAGTAACAAGCTATCAGTGGTCTCAGCAGAGACTGGGAAAACACAGAGATGCCTGGGGAAATGATGAGTTTAGCTTTGGACTTGTTGATCCTGAGGCAGTGCTCTGCCACTTGGCGGGGTATATATTTAGAAGATATTAGCAGAAGAAGAGTGGTAGATCCGAGCTCCCACCTCTGTATATTTCCCATCGCAGTTCTAGCCCTCCATCTTGTCCTGAGATGCAGTGTAAGCTCATTTTGTCTTAGATCCATCTTGGTCAGGCAGGAAATATGCCACAGTTCCTCAACTCCTGTCCTCTGACCTCTGTTGGTCATATGGTGGTAACAAAGCCATGGGTTTTACAGACATACATATCCCAATTCCTGGCCCCTGCAAATGTGTTCCTGTGCATAAAAGACTTGCAATGTTGAGAATCTTCAGACAGGAAATTGTCCTAGATTATCCAGGTAAATCCAATCTAATCAAACAACCTCATAAGAACAGAGGACCTTCCATTCTGTAGAGAAACAATGCTATTTCATATTTCAGTGTGAAGATGGACCTTACTGTGCTGGCCTTGAAGATGGAAGACATGTTCAGGATCAAAGTAGGTGGTAGTCTCTAGGACCTTGAAGAGAAAAGGAAATAGATTCTTAATCAGAACTTCCAGAAAAGAACAGGGCTGCTTTCTAAATCCTCAGATCATAGCTCCATGATACCCACAGAAAAGTAAGATAATACCTTTGTGTTAAGCCCCAAGCTTTTCAAACGGTACTGTGGCAAATCATCACTAGTCACAGCAGCAATATCTGTGAGAGCCTTCTCCATTCAGAGACCCCATCACAGGTTTTTAACATGGAGTCTATGGAAGAGAGAGGTCCATGGTCCCATATCAATATCAACATTTCTGGGGTTCCTAGAGGGTTAAGACCTCTTTAATTAAAACAATTCATGCCTCAGATCTGGGTGAGGACAACCCAGTGAGAAGAGAAGAACTCAGATGAGAAAGAGCCCTCGAAGAAAAAAAGAGGCCAGTACAGGAGTTGAAAGGGAGGAAAGGGGAAGGAAAGAGGAGCCAGAATGGCCTAGTGTCAGCAAAACTCAGAGAGATGGCATTTAAGTGGTAGGTGTTGATCAGAAGCACTAAATGCTACAGAGAGGAGAAAATTGAATTTGACAACAAGCAGGTCATTAGTGGTCTTCAAAGGAAGCATTTCAGTGAAGAGATAGGGCAAAAGCCAGAATGCAGAGGACTGGAGAGAGACTGCAGAGTAAGAAGTAAATAAGCTGTGAGCAGCCCTTTAGAAAAGCCCATGCATTATTCATCTTCATTTCTGTGATACTCAGCACAATGCCGGAACACAGTGGGTGCTCATTAAACACTGAATGGAAGGCAGGACCCGAGTCAGTAGGTATAGGCCAGCGCACTTCTCAAACTTTATTGTGCATATAAATCACCCGGGGATTCTGACATAGTAGAGCTGGTGTGAGGTCTGAGGTTGTGGGTTTCCAATCATTTCCCAGATAATGCTGGGGTTAAGGTCTCTAGACCTCACTTTGAGTAGCCTGATGTAGATTATCCCACCCAACCACCCAGAGATCAAATCCCGAGCTCCTGGGTAATCTTATGATCCCACCAGTATAGTTTCTGCAACTATAAGATTTGCTGACTGTGTGGTCATCCGCACAGTGAGGCTAAATTGAGCACAGATTCAAGCTGAGTTCTCACAGTAAAAACTCACGAAATTCTTCAGCTCCAAATGCTGTCCACATTGAAATCTGCTTCACAGTTCCCCAAACCAAGCTCTCTACCACCAATGGCTCCTTCGTTACCAAAATAACTACTTCTATCCCACTGTTGAAAACAGGCTAGAGGACATTCTGATACTGGGTAGTCCTAGGGGAGGGTTGTTCATCCAGGGACCATCCATTGTGATACTAAGGCAACAACAGCCACAGAGGTAAAGCTCAGAGAGAGCCATGACTCTTGACATCCCTCCTCCTCCCACAGTAGCATGGGGTGGACCAACCATATGTGTGGAATCTAGCGAAAGAAATAATCTTAATGCAAAATAACTACTTACATCTCAGATTAATGGGGGAAAAATCTATTAAATATCTTGCTGTAAAATGCCATCCAGGATGTCACTAAATGTCACCTGCCATATATAGAGAGATGTAGAGTGCAAGAAGTGCTTATCTTAATAAGAGACCATAGCAATGGACTAATTGAGACTGATTTAGGCAAAGTTTGGGAGGAAGGTCTTTCTTCTCAGTGAGTGCTGTCATAGTTCACTCCAAACTTGAGTTTTCACTTTTATGTTGTTCCGACTCACACAGTAGAGGGATCTGGCGCACAGCAAAGGGAAACAAAATAGCAGGTAAAAGTCAGGGAATCAGTGAGTTTTCCATTAAACTGACCCAAAACTTCATCTCCACAGACTCAGGCAAATAAGATACACGCGTTCACCTAGCTGGAGCCTCACTCCACCCCCTTGCTGCACAACGCAGAGATAAAGCACATCCCTAAGTTATCCCACAGCTCTGTTGTTCTAGGTTGGCTCTGGGTCCAGTCTTTCCATGGAGTTGCCCAGTAGTTTCAATTTAGCAGTCCCCACTTCCCTGTGGAATATTTCCAGGATCCTTACTGCGTATCTGACACCACAGATAGGGCAAATCTCATATATACATATGCTATGCATTTTATTTAAGTAATTATTTTGTTTAATTTTTTTCCATACCCACCGCTGCTCCCTCTTCCTCCCCTCCTCCCAGTCCTCCCTCAGCCTCCAACCAACCCATCTATTCGGAGGGTTTAGTTCCTTTCTATGAAGGTTCCCTGGCTGTTATTTCAGAGTCAGTGAGCTTCCAATTGCTCAGATCAACCATCTCCATGGGTCTCTTCCTCATGATCCTGATCCCTTTGCTCATATACTCTCTCTTTCCTCTCTTCAGCTGGACCAGGAAATCAACCCAGTGCTTAGCCAACCTGGATCTCTGCATCTGCCTCCATCAGTTGCTGGATGAAGGTTCTATAATGACAAGTAGGTTGGCCATTCATTCGATTATAGGGGAAGGCCTGTTTAGACACCCTCTCTACTATTGGTTGGTGTCCTAGCCAGGTACAACTTATGGGTTCCTGGATATTTCCCTAGCACTAAGTTTCTCTCTAACCCCACAATGGCTTCCTCTATCAAGACATCTATTTCTTTGTTCTCCCTCACTGTTGCTCCTCCCACTCAACCATCTCATTTTCTCATGGTATCTTCTCACTTTCCCATGCTCACTCCCCATAGGATCCTCATTTACTCAGGAGATCTTCTCTATTTCTTCTTGCCAGGGGATCCACAAATATCTCTCTTAAGTTCTTCCTGTTACCTAGTTGCACGATGATTGTGGATTGCAGCCTGGTTATCCTTTGCTTTATGTCTAAAATCCACTTATAAGTGAGTGCATGCCATGTCTCTCTTTCTGCATCTGTGTTACCTTACTCAGGATGATACTCTCCAGTTCCATCCATTTGGTCCCAAATTTCAGGAGGTCATTTTTTTTTATTATTATTATTGCTGAGTAGTATTCCACTGTATAAATGTACTACAATTTTTTAATCCATTTTTCAGTTGAGGGTCTTCTAGGTTGTTTCCAGGTTCTGGCTATTATGAATAATGTTGCTATGAACATAGTTGAGCTCATGCCCTTGGGGTAAGAATGTGCATCCTTTGGGTATATGATCAATAGTGGTATTGCTGGATCATTGGGTAGATTGATTCCCAGTTTTCTAAGGAACCACTATACTGATTTCCAAAGTGGCTATACAAGTTCGTATTCCCACCAACAATGGAGGAGTGTTCCCCTTGCTCCAAGTCCCCTTCAGCATAGGCTGTCATCTGTGTTTTTGATCTTAGCCATTCTGACAGATGTAAGATGGTATCTCAGTGTTGTTTTGATTTGCATTTCTCTGATGGCTAAGGATGCTATTTGAAATGGCTAATTTCAGCCATTTGTAATTCTTCTGTTGAAAATTCCCTATTTAGCTCTGAAGCCCATTTTTAATCAGATTATTTGGGTTTTTTTGGCCTCCAGTCTCTTGAGTTCTCTATATATTTTAGAGCTCAGTCTTGATGTTATTTGCAGCTACTATAAATGTTGATGCTTCCCTGATTTCTTTTTCAGCTCTTTTATCATTTGTGTATAGGAGAAATATTGAATTTTTTTGTTAATCTTGTATTCTGTTACATTGCTGAAGGTGTTTATCAGCTGTAGCAGTTCCCTGGTAGAATTTTGGGGTCACTTATGTATACAACCCATATCATCTGCAAATAATACTAGTTTTACTTCTTTCTTTCCAATTTATAGCCCCTTAATCTCCTTTTGTTGTCTTATTGCTCTAGCTAAAACTTCAAAACTATATTGGATAGAGAGAGAGTGAACAGTCTTGTCTTGCTCCTCATTTTAGTGAGATTGCTTTGAGTTTCTCTGTATTTAGTTTGATGTTGGCTGTTGGCTTGCTGTATATTGCCTTTACTATGTTTATGCATTTTCTCTATATTTCTAATCCCTCCAGGACCTTTATCATGAAGGAGTGTTAGACTTGTCAAAGGCTTTTTCAGCATCTAATGAGATGATCACGTGTTTCTTTTCTTTTAGGTTGTATATATGATAGACAACACTGGCAGTTTTTAGTATTTTAGTATGCTGAACCATTCCTGGATCTCTGGGATGAAGCCTACTTGATCATGGTGGATCATTTTTTTTTTTTTGATATGTTCTTGAATTTGGTTTACTAGTATTTTATTGAGTATTTTTGCATCAATGTTCATTTGTCTGTAATTTTCTTTCTTTGTTGCATCTTTGTGAGGTTTGGTATAAGAGTGACTATAACGTCATAAAAATGATTTGGCAATGTTTCTTCCATTTCTATTGTGTGGAACAATTTGAGGAGGATTGGTATTAGTTCTTCTTTGAAATCCTGGTAGAATTCTACACTGAAGCCATCTAGCCATCTGACTTTGGGCTTTTTCTTTTTCTTTTTCTTTCTTTCTTTCTTTTTTCTTTTTTAGATTATTCATTTGATCTTGATTTCATTTTGGTACATGGTGCCTGTACAGAATGCTGTCCATTTCTTTTAGGTTTTCCAATTTTATGGAGTACAGATTTTTGAAGTATGACTCAATTATTGTATTTCCATGGTGTATGCTTTTATGTTCCCCTTTTTATTTCTGATTTTGTTTATTTAAATATCTTCTCTCTGCCTTTTAGTTAGTTTGGATACAAGTTTGTCCACTTGTTTACTTTCTAAAAGAACCAACTCTTTGTTTCATTGATTCTTTGTGTTGTTCTCTTTGTTTCAAATTTATTGATTTCAGCCCTGAGTTTGATTATTTCCTGCCGTCTACTTCTTCTGAGTAAGTTTCTTTCATTTCTTCTAGAACTTTCAGCTGTGCTGCTAAGTCGCTTATATGAGAATTCTCCTTTTTTTTTTTTTATGTAGGTACCCAATGCTATGAACTTTCCTCTTAGCACTGTTTTTATTGTGTCCTATAAGTTTGGGTATGTTGTGGATTCATTTTCATTAAATTCTAGGAAGTCTTTAATTTTTTTCTTTGCTTCTTTCTTTATCTAGAGGTGGCTAATTGAGAGATGTTCAGTTTCCATGAGTTTGTAGGCTTTCTGTGGTTTGTGTTGTTCTTGAACTCTAACTTCAGTCCGTGGTGATCTGATAGGATACAAGGGGTTATTTACATATTTTGTACCTATTCATACTTGTCTTATGACTGAGTATGTGGTCAGTTTTAGAGAAAGTTCCATATGGTGCTGAGAAGAAGGTATACTTTTTTGGGTGCAATGTTCTGTATATATCTGCTAAGTCCATTTGAGTCATAAAATCTATTAGCTCCCCTATGTCTCTGTTCAGTTTCTGTCTGATAGACCTATTCATTGGTGAGAGTGGGGTATTGAAATCTCCCACTATTAGTGTGTGGGGTTTGATGTAAGGTTTAAGTTTTAGTAATGTTTCTTTTACATGTGTGGGTGTCCTTGTATTGGGGGCATAAATATTCATTCAGGATTGAGATTTCATCTTGATGGATTTTTCCTGAGATGAATAAGTAATAGCCTTCCTGATCTCTTTGATTTAAATTAGTTTGAAGTCTATTTTTTTTTTTTTTTAGATATTAGGATGGCTATACAAGCTTGTTTCTTGACTCCATTTGATTGCAAAGTCTTTTCCCAACTCTTTACCCTGAACCAGTGTCTGTCTTTGAAGTTGAGGTGCATTTCTTGTAGGCAACAGAAGGATGGATTCTGTTTTTGTATCCACTGAGTTAACCTTTGTCTTTTTTATAGGTGAATTAAGTCCATCAATATTAAGAAATATTAATGATCAGTGATTGTTAATTCCTGTTATTTTTGGTGGTAGTGTGTGTGTGTGTGTGTTTGTGTATTTGGTTTAGCTTCTTGGAGGATTGCTTCTATGGGATTATCTATTGTTTATAGCTTCATGGGTTTATCTAGTTTTGTTAGGTTAGAGTTTTCCTTCTACTGCTTTCTTTCTGTAGGGTTGGACCTGTGGATAGGTATTGTTTAAATCTGGTTTTGTCATGGAATATTTACTTTGTCTAGTGATTGAGAGTTTTGTTGGGTATAGTAGTCTGAGCTGGTATCTGTGGTCTTTTAGTTTCTTCATAACATTTGTCTAGGATCTTCTGGCTTTCATACTTTCCATTGAGAAGCTGGGTGTTACTCTGATGGGTCTGTCTCTATAAGTTACTTGGCTTTTTTCTTTTGCAACTCTTAAAATTCTTCTGTATGTTTAGTGTTTTAATTATTATGTGGCAAGTAGACTTTTGAGGGGGGGCTAGTCTATTTGGTATTCTGTAAACTTCTTATATCTTCATAGGCATTTCCTTTTTTAGGTTAGGAAAGTTTTCTTCTACGATCTTGTTGTATAGTGGGATTATGTTGCTATGTTGTAAATATTTGTCCTTCCTCCTGGTTTAATAAAAAGTTGATTAGCCAGAGGTAGACAGGAAGTGTGGGTGGGGCTTCCAGACTAAGAAAACTCTGAGAACAGGAGAACAGAGCAGAGATGCCACAGAGAAGCCAAGACTAGCAGAAAAGCCAGCAGAAGCAAAGGACAACTACGCTGCTCTGAGAAAGGCACCAAGCCACATGGCTGAACAAGATAAGAATCATGAGTTAGTTTAAGAGCAAGAGCTAGCCAGAAATATGCCAGAGTCATAGGCTGATCCACATAAAACTAATGGAAATGTCTGTGTTTCTGTTGGACTACAGTTCTACTAGTTAGAACCTTAGAGCTAGGCCAGAAAGCCCAGGCCAGAAACTTCCTACTACATTGTTGAATATATTTTCTGTGCCTCTGAGCTGGTATTTTTTCTTCTCCTTCTATTTCTATTACTCTTAGGTTTGGGCTTTTCTTGGTGTCCCAGATTTTCTGGAAGTTTTGTGTTAACATTTGTTTTTATTTAACTTCAGAGTTTTCTTTTACTGATCATTCTTTTTTTCTACTGTGTCTTCCACACCAGATTCTCTCTTCCATCTCTTGGATTCTATTAGTTATGCTTGCATATGTAGTTCCTGTTTATTTACTCAGATTTTACATTTCCAGCAGTTCCTTGGTTTGTGTCTTCTTTATTTCTTCTATTTCATTTTTAACTCTTGCACTGTCCCATCATCTGTTTGATTGCTTTTTCTTAGTTCTGTAGTCTTTAAGAAATTTATTGTTTTCTTCCAATTTTTTGCTTGTCTCTTCCTCTATTTCCTTAAGGTAGTTTTTTATTTCTCCTTTAATTTTCTCTATAAAAGCTTCTATCATCTTTATAAAGATTTTTTAAGGTCTTTTCCTCTGCTTTTATATTGGGATATTCAGGTCTAGTTATTGTAGAACCCCTAGCTTCTACTGGTGCCATATTGTTCTTCATATTGTTGAATAAATTTTTTGCACTGGTGTGTACCCATTTCCTCCACTAATTGATGTAAGTGTTGTCTCTGTTTCAGGAAGCTGTTTTTGGTTTATTACGTGCTCTTGGTGCAATTGGAGCTTTTGGAGAACTCAAAGGCAGTGGAATCTGTGATTCAGGGAGCAGTTGATATCTGCAGCTGGAGCTCTTGTGAAGGAGCTCTCCGGAGTCAGTGTCTCAGGAAGCCAGGCTTGTGGTGGGGGCTCTCCAGAGGCTGTGTCTCAGGGAGCAGCTGAGGTTGAAAGGATGCATGGTTTTGGGAAATGGTTTGAGGCTTATGAGGTAGAGAGTCCAATGAGGGGTTATGATAGTCAGGCTTACAGACAGGGGTCCTGTTTACTTGCCTGCAGCTGGAGTTGTGATGGATTAGGGGATACGTTTTTGTGCCTTGTTGTCCCAGATCTGAGGGCTGTCCTAGCTAGCCTGGCTGGCTGTCTGGGAGAAGGGTAACTCACGTCTGCTATGCTTTTAAAAGTGCTTGTTAGTCATTTTAACTTTTTTTTTCTCATTTTTAAATTACCATGCAAAGTGTTGGCTACATTATAACATTTCAAGGACTAAGACTCGGTGATCCTCCTTCCTTCCATCCTCCACCTCTCCACTTTCTCTGATACCCCCAGGCAGTGTCCCCAAAATCTCATTTCCTCTTTTCATGTCTCACGTGTCCTTTGTCTACCCTCTCCTTATTCAGTACTAATTTTACCCTCTCTTGGCTTCCTTTTTAGTTTTCCAAGCATCCACATTTGCTATACAAATATGATATCTTCTTCTGCCTAAACATACCTATATGTATGTTTAATCTATAACCTGGGCATAATAGGAAACCAACAGAATATATTATAATAAAATGTACTTAAGACTTATAAATAATCTATTTCCACAATTTTCTATTTAATATTCTCTCACCACAGTTGAACACGGGCAACTGAAACCACAGAACATAGAATCACAAGTAAGTGGGGATGATTATATAATGCACCAATTCACCCTTCTGTATAATTCAACTTCTCCACAGTGGTGTGATGCTTATTCATTGTCAGCCTGACTGGATTCAGACTCCCTAAGGAGACAAACTCTGGGTGTGTTTAGGGGCGTGTTTTCAAAGAGACTTACTGGAGGTGGGAAGACCTACTCTGATTGTGAGCCACGCCACCGCAATGACTGTGGCCTGGCCTGAGTAAAAAGGAGAATCCAGAGGATTCACATCACCATCACCCCTGGTTCAAAACTGCACACTGCTTATGCTGTCGCCACAAAAGCATTCCTTCCCTCCCATGACAGACTATAACCTCAAAGTGTGAGCCAATTAAAAGACAAAACAGAAAACCTTCTCCTTCCTGAAGTGGCGTTTGTCAAGCATTACATCACAGCAACAAGAAAGGTAGCTAATATGATTGATAAGCTAATAGCTCAAATTAGAGTTAATTGATCCCATCTAGCATGGCTAGAGCTGAGTGTCCCTGACTTGACCACTGTGGGCTGGCAGGGATGAGATACCTCCACCTGATTGCTTTGGCCTAGAATCTTAGAAGCCCCAGAGTGAAGATACCACTCTCAGTTATATCAAGACTCTATTGCCACAGAAAGAGGTAAATATAGCAATGTCCACCACACTCAAGTCCTAATGGCAACTCAGTGAGAGGCACAGTCCCAATGGTCATCTTTGCTTCTATTCCAGCTAAGCTGGCTGTGTTCACAGGCTCATCTAGATAGCCTCTGGTCACTGTCGCTCCCCATTTGAGGGCTAAACCCACCACTTCTTCTCCCATGTACAGAGGCCTGGGCTGAAGGTAAGCTGCTTGTGACTTCACATTTACACGTGCACTCAGTCCCTCTCTTCTGCTATGGGACTTTGCTTTTATACATTGTACATATGCAAATATTGGTTTAATAAAAAGCTAACTGGCCAGAAGGCAGGCAGGAAGTATAGGCGGGGCTAGCAGGGAAAGAGAATTCTGGGAGAGTAAGAGACATGTAGACTCTCTCTTCTAGATACAGAGGCAGAAAGATGAGAATGCCATGCTGAGCAAAGGTACTGAGCCATGTGGCTTAATGTTAGAAAAGAATAATGGGTTAATTTAAAGTATATGAGTTAGTGAGTAATAAGCCTGAGCCACAGGCCAAAGAGCTTGGAATTAATATAAGCCTCTGTATGTTTATTTTGGACTGAATGACTGTGGGACCAGCCCGGTAGGACACAGACGCTTCAGACTACATTCTTCTGTTCATCACCAAACTCTGAAGGTTTGGAGGACAGGACTCACCAGAGTGAAGAATTGAAAGTGTCAGCCCAGATCTTTAGCCATATTTCCCCCCAATCTCATAAGTCAACCCCCTACAATTAAAGAGTAGGACCCTGTCACTTTCTGGGATGACAAAAGAAAGGTACTAGTTCCCCTAAAGGGCCAGTAGGGAAATCTTGAGTAACTATTGCTGCTGGGAAGCTTCCTTAGGTTTTGCCAGTGTGCTGAGGTTCTGTGTTCTGCTTCCTGCTTCTTGATGGCACTTGAGGTGTCTGAGTATCAATAATCTAAATCGATTAACGTATTTTCCATGTTAAATTATTTAGCTCACCCCAGATCTGAACTGTCTGAATGAATAATGCTCTAACACTCATGCATCTATTTATTACTTATGGAGACATGGGACACCACAATAATGAAAACCACTAACTTGAGAGCAAGAAAGAACTGATTTCAGGGGGGCTAGAGATGGCTCAATCAGTAAAGCATTTCCATTGCAAGCATGGGGGCCAGAGTGCAATTCACAAAGCTCATGTAACAAAAGCTTGTTAGTGTAGTAAGAAATTATAACACCAGTGATGGAGAGGCAGAAACAAAGAGGATCCCTGGGTCTTGCTGAGCAGCCAGCTAGCCTCACAGTAAGCTCCAAGCCAGAGAGACCTTGTTTCAAGGGTGAATGGTATTCCTGAAAATGACACTGGGTGGTTGTTCTCCAGCATCTACATGCACACACACACACACACACACACACACACACATACACACACACACACATATCCACAAGTACACATGCACCCACTCGCACGCAGGCACACACATATTACATGAATTTCCATTCTAGCTTGCTGGATGGTCTTAGGCAAATGAATAAATATAGTCATTTTTCCATTTTTCATTCTCAATGAATCTGTGGGGATTCCCTGGGGTGTTGGTAATGCTGGTGCAGTGCTTAGCATAGTACCTGTTAGTCAAAAAGTACTTAATGCATGTCTTATGCTAGCCCACTATGTATCAGGTGAGTACATAGGTTCTGGGCCACAAAAGTCAGTAAGATATGCTAATAAAATGTGAAAATGAGATGAGCTATTAAAGACCATGTGGTGTATCTTCCTAGAGCATGTAAGAGCCAAAAAAGGCTTATTCTGAGCTCCTGTTGCAGGGTAGGTATAAAATTAATTTTATATTGGTTACAAAGTTTGATGATTCTAGACTATCTAAAAAAAAATCAAGCATGTTCAAGATTATTGTTTCAAACCCTGGTGTTAAGGATTCTGTTTCAGCTTAAACAAATCACTTCCCATTCCTCCATGACTTCCTGGGGAGACACTCATGGCAGTTTAGCCTGCTTTTGTAGCTTAAGACCCATGGCAAGAAGGCCAATGGCTCCCAGCCCAGCTCTGAAGCTGTGTCCTGCAGCAGGTGGGCTGATGTCCAGAGCCCCTCAGAGAAGGCAGGGCAGATCATAATTGCTGATTAGGTAGCAAGGGAGGGGGGCCATGTCCCTGGCGCCAGTTTTTATAATGTCACAGTACACAACTCTGTGGATGGTGGGGCTGTCATGCATCACCATCCAATCATCTAATCATAGCCATCACACACTCACCCAATCCTGGTCCCTTGGCAAGGCCCTAAGTGCCCCAACTTAGAACCAGGACCACAGCCAACTTTTGATGCTGTCTTTCATTTGTTTTGGCTTTTTGGCAAGGTATGAGATATCCTGCTAGTCAAATATTGGGGATTTTAATTTCATTCCAGATGGGGACGAGTTCTCTAACAGAGACTCAGCTAGGCACTGACCCAAATGCCCCAGGAACTAGGCTGAGATGAAGACCAAGGTCAGATCCTTCATCCCTGATATGGAGCCCACTTTTAGCTTTGATATTATGGGCCTCATTTCTTCCATTTCCCCCAAACCAAAACCATGTTGTCATGCAGCTCTGAGAACTGAGAAAGCCTAAACCTGGCTGTGACTAGAAAGGTTGTCTTTAAGTGATTCAAAAAGCCTGTTAGTCAAATTTATCTTCTTACCAAGACATGTCCCTTCTCCTCAGAGATGTCTCTTTTCCTGAGATTTTAAGCAGAGGAGAATCATTTATTTCATAACTATCTTTGCTTACTATATACATCTGTGCTGATGAAACATTGAATCAGGACTCCAACTAGTAGTCTCCACCTAACAGAGCTCCTGAACACCCACACAGCAGTAAAGCATGTAATTGATCTGAGCTCAGGGTTCAGAAAAAGCAGACTTGAAAACCAGATTGTGAGAAGAAGTGAGTTGAAGAGAGAGTGGAGTGTGTCCTAAATAGTGGCAAGACAGTGGGTGCATATGATATATAACATATCATTGAGGAAGAGCATGTGGTTTTGGCTACCATCTATTTCATGCTTTTTACATGATGGCTGTTTTACATGAGCTAATTAGACACTTAGAACCAGTGAATGCTATAATCACTATTTCTAGATTATTAAAGACCTTGGAGTTAAGTGACATTCCATCATGTTTTTCTAGTTCAATGGCCATTAACTAAGCTTTGTTTCCATCTTTTACTGAGCTATGCTTAGAAAGTCATTCATGGCAATGACAATGTGTACAAAGTGGTGACTTGATACATGAACCACCACAATCAAGTTAATTAGAATATATCTTGCAACCCACACTGATCTAATTGGTTGTTGGAGAACATTTGGGATCTACTGTCTTAGCCAATTTTAAGTATATATTAATTGGAATCATTATACTTTGGGTTATATATTGTTCAGCTTGTAAGTAAAAGTCTGCTTACTTTGAGCAACATCTCTCCATTTCTCTTACCTCATACAACAACCCTGCTCCCATGAGCTTGACTTTAGGTTCTCACATGCATCATGCATAGTTGTCTTCCTGTGTCTTCCTGTGTCTGGCTTATTCACTTATCATTTCTTCCAAGATTATGTGAGTTCTCACAGACATCAAGATCCCCTTCCTTTCAAAACTGAAGAGTATTTCATTATACTATTTGTATTGTGTATATTTATACAGACATATTTACATATCTTGGAATGTCTTCACTTGTTCATCTGCTTGTAAGATTGTGATTTGTTTTCCTATATTAGCTGTTGTGAAGAGTCCTGCAATGGACATGGAACTGTGCAGATAGTTCTTTAAGATGGTGATGTCATTTCCTTTGGATATATAGTCCACATGTGGGACTGATAAATCATAAAGGAGTTGGAGTTTTATTTGCTTAGGGGAGACCTCCATAATGTTGTCCATAATAGTTGTACTAATTTTGACATTTCCACTAGCAGTATACACATGTTCCCTCTTCTCCAGATCCTTGCTATGCTTGTTATTTATTATTTTCATTTTACCACCCTGACATACCTGTTGTAATTATTATAATTTTGCCAGTGATTAGTGATGTCAAAGACATATGTGTTTTTCATGTGTTGGAAATTTTTATATCTTCTTTAGGAATATTCAAGGCCACTTAAAATCAAGTTGTTTTATTGTTGACTTTTGTCTTATTGAACTGCACTAGTATAGAATATGTTTTGGATAATGCTTCCATTGGATAATTGGGTTATGAATGTTTTCTTGTCTTCTGTTGGTTTTCCTTTCATTCTGCTGATTTGTGTTCCTTGTGTACAAACTTTCTAATTGGATATAATCTCACTCATTTATTTTTGGATCTCTTTTCTGTGCTTTTAGAATCCAATCCAAAGAGTTTTCAATACCCCTGTCAAGGAGGTTTTCCTATGTATTCTTGTAGAGTGTTTATGGTTTGGGATATTAGGCTAAGGTCTTCATTCCTTCCTGGGTTGGTTTTTTGCATGTAGTGTGATATGATGGTTCAGTTCCATTCTTTTGCATGTGGGTATAGATTTCCTGATGCCAATTACTGAAGATATTTACAATTGGCTATTCTATTTACAGTTGGTTATTCTGGGAGCCTTTGGTCAGGGGAAACTGTACATGTGTAGATTATTAATAATCTCTTTATTCTATTCCTTTGGTTGGTATGTCTATTTTTAGGCCAGGGCTTCGCTGTTTTGTTGATGGTATATAACAATATATAGTAGGATTATTCTTTCTCACAAATGCTTTTATGGCTCTATACAAATCTTAAGGTTCTTCTATTCCCAGGAAATGTACCCCAACAGTTTTAAAAGATGTTATATTAGATGTGCAGTTCACTTTGAGTAGTATAGATGTTTGTTTAAAATCATTTCTTCCAATTCCTGAAAACTGGATATCTTACTGTTTATTTCCTTCTTCTATTTCTCTCATCAGTGTTTCTTAGCTTTCACTGTACAAGAATTTTACCCCCTTAACTTTACTACTACATTTTGTATTGTCTTTGATACTATTTTAAGTGGGGTTGTGACCTTAATTTTTTCTTCAGATAGTTCATTGCCTTGAATGTAAATGCTGCTGATTTGTTTAAGTTAATCTTGTTTTGTAAATTTACTGAATGGTTTTATAGGCCTAGTAATTTTGGAGTTCAGTGTTCAGAATTGTATACATAGATGATCATATAACCTGCAAAAAGATTTTATTTCTTCCTCTATAATACTTCTATTTTTTTTCTTGTCTAATTTATTCCCATTCATACATCTAGTACCATGTTGAATGAAGGTAGCAGTATTGGACATCTTTTTTATTGCCCATTACTCTTAGGAAAAGCATTTATTGTATCATTTTTCAGAATGATGTGAACGTGTACTTCTAATATATGAGCTCTATCATGTGGAGACACATTCCTTTAGTGTCTAATTATTATAAAGTTTTTTAATCAGGAAGTTATATTGCATTCTGTCAAATGCATTTTCAGTATCTTTTCAGATACTCATATGATTTCACTTTTTATTCTGTTAGTATGGTATAGAGTAGGAACCATTCCAGTATGCCAGGTGACCTCCTAGTCACAGTGAATGACCCTTTTAATGTATTATTGAATTCAGTTTGGGAGAATATTGCTGAGCACTGTTATAACTGTTTTTATCAAGGATACTGGTCTGTGGTTTTCTGTTCTTGTAGTACTCTTGGCTGGTTTAACAAGATGATATTAGTTTCATAAATGAATTAGACGAGTCCTTTCTCCTTTGGCTCATCATCTTCTCCAAAAATTCAAAATTATCTGTTATGTTTAAAATATAAAATACATGTTGTAATTCATATCACAAAACAATTATTTAAATTCCCTGGGTTCATTCCTGTCATTTCAGCACTCTGGAGGCTGAAGCAGGAGGACCGGAAATGTGAAGCCAACATGGGCTATACAGCCTGTTCTAATCTATTCTAGATGACAAAGCAAGACCTTATCTAGCAAAAAGCAAGTAAGTCAGTACCTTCATTTTAATTCAATTTTTCAAAGCTTTACTTAAAGCTAATAAGTATTTTAAACAAACAAGGTAATTTATAGGTTGAGCATGAATGCCTACCAGTCTACCATGCCAGGAATCAATGTTATATTTCACAGATGTTGCATCTATAGCTACATTACACAAATCCAATTAATATGAATTTTCTTTGCTTGCTTGAGAACTCTCTATCCCAAGCTGACCTGGAACCCATAACAATCCTTGTGGCTCAGCTTCCCGAAGGCATGAGCCACCACTTAGCTTTAATTTTTAACATTTATAAAACATGCCTCACTAAACATGAGTAACTAGTTATTGATTACATCCAAAATTACAATTGAAAACACAATGGAAATGGAAAAAAAAGAAAATGCTTGGTCTGTCACATTCATTGCATTCAGATGAATGGATGGCCTTGATGCTTGAGTCCCAATTACTCATGTCCCTTGCCTTGCTCTGCTAATAGCAATGACATCCTTCATACCCAAATGAGTCAAGTTTCCAGGACACAGAGCAAGAGATGAGGAAGCTTTTATGATAGTGAATTCAGGGTTGCAGGTCTTGACATACCAGCTGTACCTGCTAAATGTGAAAATGTGAAATGAAAGAGGTACTATATATTCTTACATAGTGTTCATTTGTGCATGTTTGCATGTTCATGCATGAATATGTGTGTGTGTGTGTGTGTGTGTGTGTGTGTGTGTATTGTTCATGACCATCTAAATTTAAGGACTGGGAAAGAGTAATCTCTTGCCTTGGACAAATTCTGGACTGCAACTCCCAGAATTCTGTTGGCATCTTTCTGCTTAGTCTAAATCCCCAGTGTGTCTCATAATGGAGACAGCTTCTAGTCATCTGACCTCCTAGGCAGATCTTTCTCACCAGCCATCCCTCTGAGACCACATTTACCAAGCTCTAGAACCATGTGACCAGTGTGTTGCCTATGGATTCATATTTCTCACCCCACTCCTCCTATCTACTCCTGAACTTCTCTTTGAAAAAGCCTGTTAGCTGGTACTCTGGCTTCTGTTTCTTTAGGCGTACCATCTAATTAAGTCTCTCGGTGACCTCCCTGGGCTCACAGAACTTCTTGAACAGTATACTTTTCTCTCCTGGGGTGAGCTGGGGCTCCAGGCTGACCTTACCAGCTAATAGGAGCCGATTAGAGAAGCAGCACCAAAGGCACCCATTTTTCTAGCCCTTGACCAGATACAGAGCCTTTATTAAAATAAGAGCCACCGATAATGATTAAACAGTAAAGTCTGGCAAGTATAAGCCTTTGTTTTTCTCTTAGTTTTTTTAATTTTGTTTTGTTTTGGTGTGTATGTGTGGTTTGGTTTTACTTTTGTTTTATTTGTTTGTGAGTGGTTTTATGATTTGACTGTGGGCAAAACTTGTCAGATTCTCACAAGTAGATACTTGGTCCAGTTCACACATTTATGTTAGCAGGCTAGCCTTCTGTGTAAAGAATAATGACTTGCTTTTAGAGTAAGAAAGAGGTAGGTTTGAATTCTTTACTCTTAGTTCCTGTGTACACTTGGACAAATTGTATGGCTTCTGTATGCCCTTTCAGACTCCAGCTTTCTCTTCTTGCAAGAAGGATAACAAAGCACGCAGAGCATTTTGTCATGAAGATTACCGTAAGCTCTGGTTAGCAGAGTGTTTGCACACAGTAGATGCTATGCTCAATTGTTTGATTCTAGGCCCTCATTCTAGATTCTCTAGCCACATTCTCAAATCCATGAATGGAATTGTGCTAGCTCAGTCTGGAAGATTTATCTCTTGGTTATGAATGGAGCTTCTCTGCTTTCTTTTAGAGGAAACAATTAAGAACTCTGAGGAGAGGCTACAACCAGGAACCTTAGCCAATGGATGCAATAGATGACTTCTTGTGTTATGTAGACATAATGGGCATTCATAGATACTAATTGGCTGTCTGTCTTCTCTACTTTTCCTTATACCATTTAAGTAATTCCTTAACACAATTTTATTTTGGATCTTCCTAATTCTATAACTCCAGGCATCGACGGGCAATGAGCTTGCCTGTGGGAGAGAGAAGAGTTATTTATGTATTCTTATATCTCAAAAGCATTGTGAGGGTCTGATGATCTCAACCCTGAGGAGCATGCCAAGGTATACAATTGAGTCCATGCCTCTGAGGAACGAAAAGACTCACAGGTGAGAAATAATAAATATGTGGAAAACAATTAAACCAGAAGAATATAAACCAGATGATGAGTATTTAAAGGAATGGATGCCATGGGACAGCTCTGTAATAAAAATCTACCTGTAATTATTTTTTTAATGTTTTATTATAAATAAAGCAGATAGTAAAATGTATCCCTGTCCTAGGAAATGATGTGAGCAGAGCCCTGGTGACTTGGCCAAGCCAGCAAGAGGCTGATCTAGCTGGAGTGAAAACTCCATATAGAGGAATAGTTTCATTTCTACAGACACAATCAAGTACTAAATGATGTCTGTAAAGCCACAAGTGTTTTTCTTCCCTCCTGGTCTTTTCTCTACTTGGCCAATCTGTCTTACACTAGTCTAACAAAGCATCCCAGGCACTATGTGAAAAACATCATTCTTCTACTTGAACATTTCACTGCCTGTTGGATCCCATTGTTCAGAGAACCCAGACCCCCGGTGGTATCTTTGTAGATCAGATAGAGCCCAGAGAGCAGATAAAGGCAAGAGCAAGCTGGGTCTGGACCCCAGGTCAGCAACCAGTTACTTGTACAGACTCCTAAAAAGTATTAACTCAACCGTCTTCTGCCTTCAGTCTGTACCTTTAAGATATGGCAGTAGAGGAAAGATAACAGCATCCCAATTCAAATAAAGGACTTAGCGTGCTCCCTGGCACCTAGTAAATTCTTAACTAATGTTGGCTATTTATAGAAGTGTAAAGGTATTTCAGCAAGTGAACAAACCTGGAAAATAGTGTTTACTGCTATCCCTTACCATATAATTAATACTAAGGTTATACTTATGTGTGGCTGGGAAGTAGAGAGAAATCTAACTGTTAATGGTTAGTGACCATATCATGTTCCAGCCCTGTGCTAACAAGCAATCAAAGAGGAAAAAAAATCAAAGCACATAGGAAGAATGGGAATCAACCCAGCCCAGAACCTACTATGCTGGTGACCCAGCCTTCTGGATGAAAAGCCCCAGGAGCATTTACTATGGCCTGTGGTATATAGACTCCTGCCAAAGCCAGTGGAAAGTTATGATATCCTCAACTAAGAGTTGAGATTCTAACCCCAGATACCACCAGCTGCTATGATCTTTCAAGTTCCTCACAGAAAATAGAAAGTCCTAAATTAGAGATTAAAATAAAAGATTGTAGGAGGAGATGTGTATAAGGCCTGGCCTGAAAGAGTCCCCAAGAACTGGGTGACAATTGACCTTGGATGGGAAGTGGCAAGAGAACTGTTTAAGATGATGAGTGCCATAGCCCAGCAGAGACTCAAGTTTTTCCTTGCCTGCATAATGGTTGTATGAGCCTTACTAGGTCTTCATGCCTCTTTAATCCCTACATCTTTATCTCCAAAATGGTAATGACCATAGCTAATGATGTGTACTTATAAATTCATTCCGAGTTGCATGAGGTGCTGTATTGAGAAGCAGTGACTTCCAGGCATAATTGTACACGCCTGTAATCCCAGAACTGAGGAGGTAGAGACAAGGGTCTCAGAAGTGCAGAGCAGTCTGAACTACATAGTAAGACAGCGAGAGCTTGTCTCAGGAAGCTAAGGATGGCAAAGAAGGAGAGAATGAAAGATAAAGGAAGAAACAGGAAGGAAAAGAGGAGAGGAAGGAAGGGAAGAAGGAGGAAGAGAAGATAGAAGACAAAGCAAAGCAAGGCAATAGGAAAAACTATGTCAGCCAAGAGGCACTGGGAAGAATGCATGTGTGCATGAGCTGTCTCTGAGTGGTGAGCAATTTCACTTAATAACTTAAACAGATAGCTGCCTGTGGTTTTGTGGATTAGCAACTTAGACTGGAATGAGAGGAAATGGCCCTCTTCTCCCTGAAACCCTCCCCAGGCTCATTCTCCTGCCTCACTCATGTTGGGATTTGAAGGTGTGCAGAATTGATGGGGGCCATAGGCTGTTGTCTCTTGTCAACCTGTAGGCTAGCCTAGGCAGAGAAGGACTAGCACACATCTACCCACGAGCACTAGCTAAATTATGAGACTCCTGAAGCTTCATATTTTCTTGTCCTGTTGGTCAACACTAGTCACACATGTCTAAATCTAATATAATGGACCTACCATTAATTTAATGATCTTACTAATTTAATGTGTTTATTTTTGAAAATAATCTAGCACAATGTAAGAACAAGTAATTGATGAAAGAAAAAGATCTAAGTAGGAAAAGGAAAAAGAAAAGAAAAGCCATGAAAAAATGTCCAACTTTAGTAGTAATGAAGAGGATGGAAATTAAAATAACATCTCACAGTGTGTTAGTAATTTAGGTGCTTGATAAACTGAGGGTACCAAATGAAAGGGAAGTAATGGGAAATCTGCCGTGGACAAATTCAGAGACTTCAGTAATCAGCTTCCACTAGGTTGTCATGATTCAAAATTATTCTGAATTATTTCGGAAAGCATAACTCTGAGTTACAGTGAAGGAATGCTCAGGACATTGTGTAGGGTATTTACTTTTTATGGACATACAACCAAAGTATGAAACATAGAGGAAAACAAATACTAACTAAAGAATAATCATTATCTCTTGCAGGAGTGATGAAGAGCAAAGAATTGAAAATAAAGGTTTATAGTTTTGAAAATATTTTATTTTTAGATAAGTGACATGAGTATAGCAAAAATAATGTTATTAAATTTAAAAGGTTCATAGGTCTTTTGATACTTACACTACTGGACCTGTTCTGTGTCTCAGCCCACATGGTGCTATAATAACATAATATAGGAACTGTGAGATAATGAAGAGAAATATATTGTTTCCAGCTCTGGAGGCTAGGATTCCCATTACCAGGTGCCAACAGCTAGCTGCATTATTCCAAACCCAAGGCAAGTAGATGGCTGACAAAGGTCTAAACTCACTTTTATAACTCCAGCTACCAAACTTTAATCTCCATTGTGATATTAAACTCTTTCTGAAGAAACAGTCCTCATGACCCAGTAACCACACAGAGGTCCTCTATCTCAGTGCTATTGCATTGGGAATTAAGTTCCTAACATCCAACCATAGTGATGTATTTGAAATAGTTCACAGTTAAAATGACATTTAAAGAAATAATAGTAAGAATTCCTTCAAACAGTGAGCAAAGGTGAGAAGAGCTAAAGGTCCCACTTATGGAAATGCAGACTAGGGAAAAGGTGGGTCCAGGCCCCTTCTTCTGCATGATGATCAGATTCTGTTCTTGGCATACATTCCAGAGACTAGCTCAGCCAAGCACATCATTGCACTGCTGCACAGCAGAAAATGAGGAATGGAAGGACCATGCTCTTAAGAGGCTTGCCTTTGATCTCAGTCCATACACGCTATAACTTGTACACATGTGGGACATCGATGGAGGAGCAGGGAGTTTATGCCCAGAGAAACGATGAAAAGGCCCAATCTACACTATGTAGGTGCTGGGGCTTGAATATAAAATGTCCTTCCCAGAGGCTCATGTTTGAAGACTTGGTCCTCAGCTGGTGGTACTGGTTTGGAAGGTGGCAGAACCTTTAGAAAGTGGTGCCTTGCTGGAGAAAGTGGCTCACATGCCTTGAAGTTTCACAGCAGGAGTACAGTTTCCTGTATTCTGCTTCTTGCTTCATTCACCAGGGAGGTGAGGAGCCCCATCCGCATCCCCCTGCCACCGTGGAGCTTCTTGCTACCATTTCATCTTCTTTGTAATGTATAAAATCTTCAAACTCTCTCAACTTGTGAACCAAAATATGCCCTTTGTCTCTTAAATACTTTTTGTCAGATATTCTAAACCAGCAATAAAAAAAAGTAGCTGATACATTGGGGAAGACAGACATAGCTGCTTCCATCTTCCCACGTTGGTCCCAAATCTACACGAAATCTAGAAACTTTAATCTGTTCTTGCCCTGACACACTCAGAACAGATAAGGATAGTGCTACATGCACACCCATGACTCTCACCAGGCCTTCCCCAAATCTGAGTTTATGTGTCGCATGCTGTGCATTGAGAGATGGAACACCCAAAACTCATTCTGCCAGTTCTACAGTGGACTTGATCCTCTCAAGGCTGAATCTGTAGAAACAGCTATCTCTGCCTTGCTGACTTTATTTCACGTCAGCCTCCTATCTCCTCTTCTGTAATTATTGCCAAGAAATGTTCACAGCAGACATGGTAGGTTTCTGACAGTCTGCCATGTGGTAGAAAGACAAGAGCTTTCTGTGTGCCTCTTGGAGAGTGAAATCTGGCTGGGTGAGTTTCCGGAGGTGGGTTCTGGCCATTGGACCATTGAGGGTAGAGCAGGCCAGCTCCTTTGAGAGCTACCCAAGGGACCAGTGGCAAAGCAAAGGATTGGCCAACCTGGCTAATGCTGTAATGTGTCTTCAGTGAGTTTCTATGAGTCGAAATGATTTCAGTAAAAGATTCGCTAATTATGAAAATGTTTAAGATGACAATGTGGCCCAGTAATCTCCCCTTTGAGAGAATATCACTATCAACACTTTGATGTGCATCCTTTCAGATGTTTTTCAAAATATAAAGAAGAAAACTTTTAGGTGTGAAGAGGAAATGTGCTATCCTGTGCTATAAATAGAATGCCTTGTAATTTAACACACACACACACACACACACACACACACACACACACACACGCAGCATTACATCCAGAAGCCTTCACTATGCTTGGTTATGTATGACTGATACCTCCCCCCTTTAAAAAAATCAGTTGCATTATTAATTCATTCACAAACCTTTTGAACACAATGTCATGCATGGTTTTAAACAATGGAGAAAACAATGTTAAGGAAAACAAAGCCTTTTCCCTCCTGAGACTTCATATTCTAGTAGAGAGCAAGAAACATACAACTAACAGCTATGTATCCAATGACGTCCAACAGATACATGCTGTGAAGAAAATATGCAGATTTTAAAAGAAGTGGTTAAAAGATGATGTTTTAGGTTGTGTAGTGGCCAAAGGCTTCTCTCAGGGATTCTGGTCAGTGATCTATTGCTGTGTAGCAGAATTCCCTTCACTAGCATTAAAAAGCAGTATTTGTTACCATAGACTTTCTGGAGGACAGTGACCCAGAAGTGGCTTAACTGTGTCCTGTGGGAGAAGGTCTTGTTGGGGAGAGCAGAGCAGCCAAGTGATCAGCCAGGTCCACATCTATCTGAAGGCCTGGAGACAGATATACTTGCTTTTATAAGTCCACTGGCAGGGCCCGCTCTTTGAGAGCAGCCAGACTCACTGACTCTTGGTCCCAGGCTTCTCTTCATCCCTTACTACAGGACCCTCTCCACAGGTGAGGTTATAACATGGCATCCCAATTCACCAGAGAACAAGCTGTAAGAGTCGGAGGGTGAGGGGAATAGAGACAGGTTACTCCATTTTATCATTGAGTCTCAAACTTGGCCCCTCATTTTCTTAGACTCTACTTATTTGAGCACTAGTCCAGTCACACCTAAAGGTAGGGACCACATGTTGTGCAAATCAAGGGACAGGACCAATAAGAACCATTTTTGGAGCTGCTCATCATGTTAATACCACACCAGAAAGAAGTGAAGATACAGCCATCTTGATAAGGAACCCCACAAAAACAAAAACAGCAGGAACCACAGGCATAGGGATGGAGCTGCCTTGTTAGGAACGGTGGCAGGAGTTTAGAGAAAAGAATGGTAGAAAATGAGGCTGAGACAGAGGTAAGGACTAGGGCATGGCCAGCCTTGGAGTTTATTTCAAGGATGATAAAAAATGAATCTACAGTGTTCCCAGCCTGCATTATGATCATTTATTTATATAACCATCTACCAGTGAGGATCATTTCTAGTTTCCTGCTTCTAAAACTGCCACGTCTTTCCTATGTGAGGGAGGCCTGGTAGGTTTGCTTTTGTGCTAAATGCATGTTAGGAAGTTAACAGAAAGTACCTGCATCCTAAATGCATACAAACAAATTTCCAAACTGCACTCAAAATTAGTTTTCCCAACTGACTCTATCAACCTTGAAAAAGGAAAACCCACGGCCAACAATAAGTAGCATGAAGCATTTGAATTTGTGCTAATCTGCTGTGGGAAAATGTCACTTCACTGGGATTTGTATTTGTCGGAAAAGATAATGACATTGTAGAATCTAAATGGAGGTGAGAGCTTTTTGACGCCCTTCTGTTTTTTCCTCTGCAGGGTCATGTGAGGTCTCAGCATTGTCCACTCAGACCATCTCTGTTAGAAGGTGGCCCCACAGCCTCAGTGCTGTCCAACTGTCCGGAGCTGCTTTCCCTTGTGACCAATATGGAGCTTTTGCTTGTCTCCACTCACACCGCTCTCCACTTATCAGATCTTGGTAACTCTATAGGGTCCGCTATCAGTTGTCTCTGCCATACTCTCCCCCAGAGCACGGAAACACAGATCAGCTCTGAGTGGTACCAGGTAAAAGTAAGGACAAGAAGACACCAGGCTGTTACTCAGCTTCTGTAACACCTGAGCCTGTTTAAACATCATGTGCCTCCATAATCTTTCCAAACTCAGGTCAGAAATGATAGTCCCTTCTTTGATAGACAGTTGTGAGGACTAAGTGCAAAGTGCTAGAGTAGGTACCAAGGGCTATTGAAGTCACTTCCCCCACCACTGTGTCAGATACTGACAGAGCAACTCACGGGAGACAGGGTCTACTTTGGCTCATGCTTTCTGGGGAATGCGATCCATCATGGCAGGAAAGCACAGAAAGGAGGTGAGCTGGCCACACTGGATCTGCAGTTAGCAAGCAGAGAAGATGATGAAGGTTCATTCTCAGTTAACTTTCTCCTTTTTGTACAGTCCACTAACCCAGTACTCAAGCTCTGAGAGACGTACCACTACCCTTCAGGATGGGTGGTCCCACCTCAGTTAACCTAATCAAAATCCGGGAGGCAGACCTAAGCTAAATAATTCCTCACAGGTGCGCCTTAAGCCTCGTCTCCTGGGTGAGTCTAGATCCTAGCACATTAGCAACCATACAAACCACTCCAAGTACTTAGTAAGCAGTCATTGAATATGTTGTAACCTACTACTACCCCATGTTACTCTGCTGTCTTCTGAGGCATGGAAGACTAAAACATTATCTTAACATTATCTTATTTATTCTTGTGTTCCCCAAAGTACCTTATATGGTACCTTGCAAAAAAAAGAACATTTGATCTATCTGTCTGTCTATCTATCTATGTAGATATATGTATGTATTCTCACCTGAATGAATGAATTGAATATGCCATCTTAATGTGGAAGGGTTTAACTGCCAACTGTAATCTTGTGTACAATTGGGAATCCTTGAAGGATTTCAAAGATTAAATAACATACAGTAATGTTTTAAGAAGGAATTTAAGTACATTTGCAAATAAGATTTTGCTCTTCAAACCTGCAGATTTTCCCCAGTCTACAGACAGACAAGTGGCCAACACATATTTAAAAGTGTATCTTTCAATTTCTGTTCTCAGACCCTTCTTATAACTACATAGATACCACCCCACCCCCAGTTTATCCTGCCTCCCAGGGGCCCATTAAGGGAAGAGCCCCCATAGAGATGAACATGTGACCCTGCTCACTGTTTTTGCCTCAGGCACTGTCTCAGCCATGAACAGTGGCTCAGAACAGAAAGGGACAACCACAGCCTATGGGCCACATACAGCTCACAGATCTATTTTGTTTCCTAGGCATAGCATTTTTTAAAAATTGAATTAAAAATACAGATATCCTGTGAAATCTGAGGTCTGGCCATGAGGCCAACACTCCTGTGGTGGCAGCAGTCTGTCTGAATCATTGGAGCATGAGCTCCCTGTGGCTTTATTTCCAGACCCCCATGGTCTTTGCCTGCTTGTTTCATTGTTTATGTTGACTGGGCACTGAGCCACATCAATTTTCAATTCTGGTGTTAAAAGCACCATCCCAAGTAGACAATGGCCTATCCCTATACCACTGGATATTTTAGCCCTGCACAAAGCCTCCAAGGCATGCCACCATTCTGCAATTCTGAATTAGTTACTTTTCTCATTGTTGGCAGAACCGGCTTCAGGAGGAATGGTTTACTTTGGATCATAGTCTAAGGGTACAGGGAAGTGTGGTTGAGAAGCTGTAGCATCAGGAGTGTTAAGTGGCTGCTCACATTACATCTGCAGTCAGGAAAAAGAGAGCTGACAGGAAGTTAGAGCAGGCTACAAAGCCTCAAGACTCAACTCACATGGTTCAGTTTCTGCCAGAAAAGACCACTAGCTAAGGACCAAATGCTTGAATACATGAGTCTATGCACAACTGCATCACAAGTCACTTAGACTCTGACATGTTTTTTGGGTAAAGCTCTTGCATCAGCTACTTCCAGGCACTATATAATTCTTCTCTCTCAGATATTACATATATGTTCGGCCACCACTTTTTTCCAAGGAGAACCTCCACAAGTACTCCATGAAAGATGTTTTGGGGAGCAGAGTTTGAGAAGGTCTAGAGAGTTGCAGAATCTGGGAAAAGATCCTGAACTTATGAAGGAATCTCCTAAAACTTCTTTCAGCCACCCACATCAAGAGAAATTTCACAACTACACCCTGGATAGGGTACCACAGAGGAAGCTATGGAAAAGAAGATGCATATCTCTCACTCAGGATCCTATAAATAGACTTGAGGATGGATAAGATGAGTAGAAGGTTTGTTTAGGCAAGCAATGAGGAATGTGAAAGCCTCAGATGAAACTGTTTCAACATCAACTGTTTATAACTTGTCTCACTAAACCATAAACTCTTTGAGGGCAAAGTTTATGACCCTCAAAGAGGGTCTTTTGCACAAAAATTATCAATGAAAAGTTAGCCGTGTATGAAAGAATAGATGGAAAGAGAGATGATGTGCAGATGAATGGATAGGTAGATAGACAGATAAGTGGATAGATGGATGAGTAGATAGATGGACAAATGTAAAAATGAATGGCTGGATGGATGGATGGATGGAAAGATAAAAGAGTAGATGGATGGGTGCATATGTGTTCAGAAATATAAATGAAAGAACAGAAGGTACTGGATACATTCCAGCTATTAAGGTGATGCGAGTGCTTGGCTCTGTGTATCCTAATTAATTTATAAATAGGGGTGGATTTGTCTAGGAGGAACTGAAGTTGTATTTTCTTAATTAAAATATAAAAATTACTTACTGAGCATTGGGGACAGAGGGGAGTCGCTGAACCCCCTTTTTAATTTTGTCACCACATTGGTGCATCCAAAGAAAATGGTGTGAGTCCCATTTGAGCTTACAGAGACAGCACCCTCCCCCCAACAGCTGCTGGATTGCAAATGCTAGTACTCAGAAGACTTCTTGATCCTCAGATAGTTGTTAACAAAACAATATGCTGATCTGTTCCAAGAAACTAAATCAGAGGCAATCAGATTTGGCAGCTGCTTGGCTCATGAAAGGTGACACCCAATTAGAGAATATGATCAACCCAAAACAGTGTGTGTTTCCAACATCCCACAGAATTTATAGCTGCAATCGTGGATCTGACAGCCATGGTTCCTGCTTGGAGACACAAACTCCTCCAGAAGCAGCAATAATAGTGTCCTGCTACTGTGAATGCTGCTTTTCATCTAAGTTGTCACATTGACTCCTTGAGACAGAATTGAAAAGGATCCTGGTTCTTCTTTGAGACTTCCAAGAGAGAAGACTGCTCCAGAATAACATGTCAGGGAGTCTCATAAGTAGCAGGCTTCATGAGAAATCAAAGTTTTGACTTCTCATCAATAATCATCCAACTATTATGTGACCTCATCCTTTAGTCTCTTGGTGTGCAAAGAAAAATTATCAGAGATATAACCAACTTATGAATCATTTGCACAAGTGACATCATAGCCAGTTTTAGAACTTTAGCACAATTTCTGATTGGGGCATTATTATTAATGCCTGATCTAATTATTTCTACAGATTTTCATCTTAGTCTCATTTATCCCATTCTCATAAATTTGCTATATTTTAGAAGGAGGGCTAAGTCTGATGTTTGTAAGAGCAACATAGTACCCTATAAACTCCTTGGGCAGATTGCATAATAAAGGGTATATGAGTCCCTAGATTAGGAAACATATTCCTTAGTATAAACACAGACGCACTAAGAACAAGTCACATTAAACTTAATTATTGGTGGTACAATAGAGAATTATAGAGACACACAGAAATACTGCCTGTTCATTCAAGTAATCATTTTTATGGAGTTTCCTATAATATTGTATATAGATTACAGAGATATAGACCTCATGATAATATCATTCATTGAATTTATAACAGGTTCAGTAAATTTAGAGATGATGATGAAATGATCCACAGGAATCCTTATATAATGAATTTAGACCTCAGCCTTATCCTGTCCATATGTGTTTGAGTGTGTGTGTGTGTGTGTGTGTGTGTGTGTGTGTGTATGTGTGTTCACATTCATGTTCATGTGTATGTGCATTTACAGGAACATGTATGTACATGCATGCATGTAGAGCTCATAGGTCAATATCAAGTGTCTTTTTTAATCACTGTCCTCCTTACTTTTTGAGGCAGGGTCTCTCACTGAACCTAGAGTGTCCCAACATGGCTAGACTGGCTGACCGTCAGTGCTGCATGGATTCTTAGTTCTCTGCTTCCTCAGCACCAGGACTGTACCCAAGATAGCTAAGTGGGTGCTGAGAACCCAAACTCAGATCACCAGTGACTTGCTGTAAACACTTTATTGACTAAACAGTCTCTCTAGCAGCCCCCTAAAGTGTTACACATTTTCTTTTGCATGTACCAGCTTGCCCAACATACAAAGCTAAGAGGAAAAACTGAAGAGTCAAATAAAAGAATCATTTGCCACAAGCAGTCTTAGCTAGGTGTGTTATACAGCCCAGGACTTCCTGTCAAAGGCATGGTACTGCCCACAGCAAGAATCCTAACACATCAATTAGTAATCAAGGCAATCCCTTACAGACATTCTCATGGAGTAGTCTGATTTGGACAACTCCTCAATCAAGGCTTTCCTTACAGATTTCCTCTGGGCTGTATCAAATTGACAATTAAAACTAACTAGACACCACTTTCCTCTATTTTCTCACTGAGCACTGACATTATGGACACATGCTGTCATGACTTTCTTTTGTGATGGCACAGGGAATCTGAGCTGAGGTATTCATGCTTTGCACATTAAATACTTTACCCACTGAGCCACCTCCTCAGCTCTGGGACTATCTTCCAATGCCTTCTTTGGCTCTACTTTCTGCCTAAAGTATAAATAAAATGGCTGGAGTTGTGGCAGATTTCTTGCAATCATAAAAGAAAATGTTAGGTATTTTATTCTCTTGCTTTGAGCTAATGATGAATGCCACCATATATATATGAAAGTCACTATTGTTAGAATTCTCTATTATTCATAGTCAAATGAAATCTCTCATTGATTTTGAAGCCAGGCAAAGCCCACAGAGAATTACATTTGGGGCAGAAGAAATCTGAAGGCCTGAAGGCTGCCATAGCTTGGTATATTTATGAATAGAATAGCAAAAGTCATGAGAATGTGTCAGGCAAAGAGGAAAGTGAGAACCACCTAGGACAGGGACATATCAAGGGACAGGGCAGTCAAAGCTTTAGAGGTGGGGCAAGAAGTGTGATTTTATTATGAAAGTGAACAGATATCATTGGGTGGCCATGGAACGTTCTATGGGCATCACCAGTTTGCAATACAGGTGATGAGGGACTTCGGAGGGGGAAGAAGCAGGGAAATAATCAGAGACACTGCTCACACACTGGGGAGACATTGACTTGGACTTGGATGGAGGCGGCATCAGTGGTGGGAAAAATGGTACTGAAATGACAATATGGCAGACAGGGAATAAGTTAACAATAAATACAGGATGGCAGTATGCTGCATGAAGGATGCAACCAGCTCTTGCTAATCAAGGAAATCGAGCTACTTATTGCCACAGGCCAGGTCAGTGAAACAGTATTAGCCATAGCATCTCACATGTGTGGGTTCAGTGTTTTACAAGTATTGTCACATTAATCCCCATAATAGCACATACGGGAGACACTGTTATTATCTTCATCTTACAAATGAGCAAACCGAGTCATAATCAGATCAGATAGCTTGCTCAAGGACAATGCTGTTATGAAGCCAGTGAAACCCAAGGCTGCCTGGTTCTCTGAGTGAAGCCATCAGGGGCTCAGAGACCATCCTTGGAATATTTTCTACTCTATAGATGTTCATTATGGAACATAAAAAATTCTTCTACACTATTCCCACACTTGGGCATATTTATTGAGCCTTTTGTAGTTATCATTTTTTTTACACATTTCTTTTACTCACTCTACAAATTGGAAAACTGCAGTGCAGGAAGGTCATGAGACTCATCCTGAGTGTCTATCTAAGTGTACATCACTGTCTCTTCCAGAGGAATGTGCTCCTCTGCATAGTCTGAGGAAATTCTGGCTGCTCTTCATCTCAATAGAGTGAGGGTCCTGTGAGATGCTGCTTCTTAGACTCAAAACCATCTTCTAGCTTACATCAATTTTTATCCCCAAAGTTTATGCCCCAAACTTTATCAATTATTTATCATTTATGTGTGTGTTGTCTGTCTCTGCCGGAAGGATGTAAGTGCCATGTTTCTAATGCCTGGTCGGCTGGCACACAATAGGTGTTCAATAACTATTTAATGAAAGAATTATTACACACATTGTTTAATGTGATTCCAGTCTTCACTGGCATCTGAAGAAAGCCTTCCAGGTACCCTACACAGGTCTCTTTTCTACCTGAGGTAGCAGAAACCAGGACAAATGTCCAAACTGAGAAGCTGACAATGGAAAATGGCATGGGGTTTGTGCAAGTGAGCTGGTGCAGGTGACTCTTTGAAGGAACCCTGTGAATGGTGGTTATCCTTCTGTTCCCATGGGAGATGGCATGATTGCCTGCAGAGCATTTCTCTAAGAAAGTGAGCTCAAGGTAGAAGTTCCTGTTATAACAGAAGCTCCAAGGGAGGGTAGGGTTATGGAAAGGGCCCTAGGAGAGGGCAATGAAGAGAAAGTGTAACTGAGGATGAACCAGGTAGCCTTAGGCAGTGACAGCAGGCACTGAAGAAAAAGCACCTAGTCTTCACTCTCAGCCCATCTAGTCAGCAGAATTAGCCGGTAAGAGCCACGTCCCTGGTATGGACAGCACCGAGGGAAATGCCATGTGTGTGGCTAGTTCTTTGGGGGCATCTATGACCAATTGGGAATCAGTTCTATTTCTTTTAATGAAATTAAAATAAAAACACATAAGAAGCAATCCAGAGGCTCCCCATACAGATGGAGTCATGCGTAACTCAGTTTTGTCTTCATAAAAAGGGCAGATGCCAAACACGATCTTCCCCTGTTCTGCTGGTATTTTTTTTGCAGGCTGGTTTTTCTCGGCTGTCTTTTGAATACCTCGAGCAGAACACCCCTGTCTTGTTAATGACTTCAAAGATACCGGGTCCACTGTGCAGCGAGTGATAAAAATGTACACAGCATGTGTTGGATAAATTAATAAACTCTCCGGAGCCTACGAGTCCTCAGGCCCAGCAGCACCGTAATGAAATGTTATTCTGAAGTGGAGGGGTGGGAAGGAGAAGGGGAGCAGTATTTAATATATGCAAATTAACTAGTATGCAAATTTCCACTAAGTTAAAAATAACGGACTGCGAGAGGAGCCCATTTTTTAAGCAGCTTGTTTATTCATTAGCCTAATTTCCATTATCAATCCTTCTGTTTTCTTCTGTATTAAGTACTCACATTTGGGGAAGTTTGCTTCCTACAAATTGTGTTTTGCTCCAAAAACCCATAACAGTGCTTAGAACAATCACCATATATTAGCTTCTCTCTGTCTCCTTGGTTTTGCCCTTAGCTCGCATCCTTTTCTCCTATTCTTTCCTTTCTTCTTGATCCTTACATATAGCTGTGTTCTTTGCCTAGAGTCTCTAGACCTTTTCTTTCATTGCTGACGGCAGCTCCCACACTGTAAGGGGTGAGATGAGGAGAAGCCACTTGCCTCAAACGATCTTATTTCAGGGACCCCTTTCTCCCTGCCTCTCACTCGGATAGCGTATAACGTGGAGTCTGCCAAGCAAAAAAGCCGCCAAATTCGGCTCTCCCCATCACCTCGCAGTGTGGACCACTGGCATCCATCCCCTGGCTAGTAACAGAACAGCCAGAAAACGTGCGTCCTGATTTGGGTCTGTATATGGCCTCTCTGCTTGAGACAGACCTTACACAATGTTAAGACAAATTGGCATCCAAAATCCAACTCTTTTGTCTCAAGGAGCCACCACCTTGCTATGTGCAAGCTCTGGTGCCCCCTCGAGGCCAAGAATGGCACAGAGTACGAAGATGGTCCTGGAAGAGGCAGGAGACAGGAGAGCTCACACAAAGCATTTATGTTAAGCTTTCAGAGAAGAGACTCCTGGAAAGAGCGGGCGCCAGTGAGTACCTCGGGGGAGGGGGTGCACGCTGAGGATGTAGGTTCGCTGAGGTTGCAAAGCTGGCAGGTTATTGTTTCAGCTGTTGTCATTCGACACGTGGTTTTTTAATCACGTTGTTAGTTCAGGAAGTAAAATACTATTTTTCAAGTGTTTCTCTGAAAATACTGCTGGATAGTGTCTGTACAGGCTCTGTCCCCACGGCATGTGCATTTTAGAATGCTGAAAAGCAAACACTGAGGTTTAGGATTCTCATGCTCCTAGATCCCTGTGACCAAGTCACCTGGGGAATCGAGAATGCTGGCTCGTCTAAGAGCCCCTCTGCATACCAAGATATGCCAGTGATTGCACAGTGAGGACAAATTCCCAGGGCAGATAATTCCAGCTACAGTGGTCACTGGTGCTTACAGCCTCCCAGGAGACACGGAGCTATGATTTTCAACTCTTAACTCAAGGTCTGAGCTTTGGTCAACAACCCCCTCCCCCAATACCGTGCCCTTTACTCAAGGGCAATGGTGTCAAATGTAAAGGGTCACACTTAGGCAGCTGCCTGAGATCAGTAGCAGACAGGAAGTGGCTAGGGAATGAATTTACATCAGCTTCTAAGCCTCCAGCCCAGACAGCAATCTCCCAAAGCTCTTAGGGCCAAAAAAAAAAAAAAAAAAAAAAAAAAGGTGTCAAGTGGCCAAAGACATGGCATCAGAAATGGTCTCTGACACTAAGACTAAGGAGAACCAGAAAGATTAATCATTATCATTTAAGCCCTGCACGATTTTTAGACATACTGTCTTTGCAATGTTTCCATAGAATGAAGAAATAAATCACCCTGCTCTTGACATTTTTAATAACTTTAAGAATGTGGTTAGGGTAATACTTAACTTTATTGACATATTGTATGGTTCATCCATCTCATCAAATGTCAATGAAACTTCAATGAGTATTAACTGAGGGCCCATAATGTACTAGGCGCTGCCTAGAAACACTGCCCCCCCCCCACACATACAGTTCCCAAGTACCCCCCAGGAGCTCTTACTCAAAAATCAATAGCACACAGGCTTATGCCTGATAGGTCTGGGAGCAGGCACTAGGCAGAATCTAGATGGGGGGATTTGCTTTGGAAGAAAATCTCCTCTTGGACTCTGGCTATTCACGAGTGTTCTCAGGTTTAGGTGCCTCCTGTGAGCTTGGAACACAGACATGATAAATAGACTGAAGAAGAGAATATAATGCCACTCAGCAATTGCGCTCAAAGAGATTCCGCGCAGTGTCTATGACTCACAGTGGGTGCTGGAACTTCCCACTTCATAGAAGAGGGAGGGGACAGACCCAGAGAAGTTCATCTCATCAAAGCCACGTTGCTGTGACCCACAGAACAATTGAAATTTGAGTGTTTTGATTCTCGGGCCAGCCTCTTTTTCATTGGTAAGTGGCAATGGTGGCACATTTTACAAAGGTTTCAAGAAGTTAATAGAAAGGGGAGGAGCATTGACAAGGCTCAGCAGGTAAGGACATCTGCCCACTGAGCCTGACAACTGAGGTGGATCCAGAGAAGCCAGGTAGAGGAGAGAGTCAACTACTCCCGCTGTCCTCTGCCTTCCATTGGCAAGTATATGCACGAAGTAAATGAATATACCAAGGAAGGAAGGAAGGAGTGAGCGAGTCCGACAATCTAAGGACCGACCATGATGCCTGCCTGACCCTTCTCAAACACCATCTCTGGGATACCCTGCAGCACCTTGCATTCTCAAAGACACAATTTTTCTCTCACTTCAAAGATAAACTGTGCCTTTCTAAGAACACGGTGACCACCAACTCTCCTCTCTCAGTCATTCTTAGATTTTCTTCAGGTCTCCATTTGGACATTTCTAGTCCATGAAGCTGGACTTTGCCCTTAAACCTATATAGATGCCTGTCTGCAAATTTGCAAGCCCCTCCAGCTCCATGCCCTCCCTCAAAGTTCCTGGCATACTCCATTGCAATTATCTTTTGCTTGTCTGCCTTCTCCAATCTTCTGTGGACATATGAAGGGTAGGGATTATGTCTGTTCTGCTCTGTCAAGATTGTCTCAATAGATAGGTCCTAAAGTTAATAACTCCAAGAATGCAGTTAAGGTAATACTCAACTTTATTGATATTGTTTACCATTCATCCATCTCATCAAACCTCAATTAAATCTCAGTGACCATTAAACAAGGTTCAGAATGTTCCAGGCAGTAGAGCCTGGCATAGAGTAGATGCGCAATAAATATTTTAGAATCCATAAATGAAGAGTGGGCCACAGAGTCTCATCAGGGAGAAGATGTCATTAGCCATTCCTGTCACAGAGAGATCCAATTTCTTCTTCCCCCTGAACACATCCTTGGCTGCTAATCTGAGCATTCTATAGTGAGATTTAGTTTGCCTGAGAAAACATATTATAGATCATGTAAAGACGAAAGTACACACATTTAAATGTGGCCCTTGTTATTTATGGGCATAAACCTTACACTCAAAGCACAGATCTTCTGTAGAGCAAAAGCCAAAGTAACAAATGAATACTACACAAAGAATTTCACAGCAAACATTGCAGAAATAGTTTGATATCTCTGCTACATAAAGAATTCATATAAATTGATTTTTTTAAACTCAAGACCTCAAGAGATAAGTAGGCAGTGGACAAGAATAGAAATAGTCATATAAGGGGAATATTAACTAACAAATAAAAGTATAATGTTGAAATACCCAGCCTTGCCAATGAAAACAAGTGTGTGGTACAGGACCCAAGCCCAGGGATGAGAAAGGTCAGCTCTTCCTCCTTCATCTCACAGCAGGGCTTACTATCATTGCTCTGTGTCTATGTGCTGGCTGAGGCATTCTTTGAGCAGGAGCCTTCGGGTCCTTAATAGGCTGGAGGAAATACAGAGAGCTAGACAGTAACCAAGTAAGAATGTGAATTCTGAGCTGGCAGTCAATCAAGAGGACAGAAACTAGACCACAGCAGGCAGAGGGCCACAGTGGCATTGCACTGGCTTATGCCACACACTAGAAAACTGTCCATTGGAAACATGAGGTCGCAAATGTATGAGGAGTCAAAAGAGAACTAGATGGCTGTTGGAGACATAACCCCTGGAGTTATATGGTCTGCTGTCTCTGTCAGCTTTGGTGTTTGGCTTCTCCCACAAGCAGCTGCCATAGAGGGTTTTATCTCTTTCACTCCCTGGAAGGGAAATTAGACACATTAATAGTTCATGTAACCATTGCTCACAGGTGCTTGGCAAAATCACTGATGGTTCAAATGAATTAGTAACACATGATTTAGTGTCTTGCACTTTCAAAAGTTAAAATATAAAGTTAACACTTAGTTTGTCAAGCTATATATGGTGTAAATATTAATATAATCACAACCTTTACAGAAAATAGTATGGTGCATTTATCAAGCACCATGTATCAGTTAGTTATTGTGACAATGTGCTGTGTAACAAATAACATCAAGCGTCTCAGAAACAAAGATCCCCAGAGATCTAAGGTAGCATTGCTGTGACTGCCAAGAGAGAATGCTGAGTTCCTCAATCCAATTTCTTGCCGTAAAGCCCTGCCTAAATGCAAAAAAAGGTATTGTTACTGAGGTCTGAGTTTTGCTAAGACTTCCTATAAAGAAACACCCACAAAGAGATCTGCAGAATCAGACACTGTTGTGATCAACTTGGTGAAGGAGCAAAAGAAAGAGAGAGAAATCCATAGTGAAACCACATAAGGAAGACAGACAGAAACTTCTTTTCCTGGATCAAAAGAAAATATGTTGAGTCTATTTCACTTCTCATAACTATATTAAAAGCTCATCCAAGTCAGACATTATGGTGCATACCTATATTTTTAGAACTTGGAAAGCAGGAGGGCTATAAAGTCTGGGCTGCATAGAAAGATATTGTCTCAACAGCCAATCTAAACCAAAATAAACATAAGACATTGTATTCAAGATATTGCTTATTAGGACACAATGAGTATTTGAATAATGATGCAGAGAGGGGGTGAGCGATAAAGAGAACTTTGCAATTGTCCTAGGTTTCTGCTTTGACAATGTTTTCCCATTATGAAAGCAAAAGGGAGATACAAGAAGAACCCAGTGAGCGTCTGAGGTTTAGACTACAGAGCTGAAAGCCTGGAGAAATGGGAACTCTGAGAGAATTGCACTCTGCATGCCTGTGAGGGAGCACTCAAGTCTCAAAAAAGAAACAGCAGAGAATTAAGCAAACAGTACTGGCATTCACATAGACCTAGGGAAAGAGTCTGTTCCCATCCACAAGATGGAAAAAACATCATGAGTCACAGGACAGGAGGTAGAACACCCAAAAAGCTTTGCCTTTGTGGTAAGAAATAATTATGCCCAGACTAAACACAGCCTGGTGTTCAAGTGAAATCCAGCAAGAACCAATGACTAAAACAGTTCCAAGTAACTTAAATGTATCCCAGAACAAAACTTAGTAATATTTATACTAATACACAAATATTTAGTATCCAATTAGGAATACTAAAATGATACAAAGTTCAATTCACTAACAGGGCATAAACAATCCTAGACACCTTTTTAGCTCCAAACAAAAGTCAACACCATAAAATAAAAACTCAGAGAACTAATAGTAAACACAAAGCCAAAAACTTTGTTAGATATTTATTTTCTCTCAATGATTGATGAAACAAGACAGAAAATCATTAAGGAATGAAAAATTAAATAATATCAACCAACTTGACCTGAGGCACTGATAGAATACCCCCATCAACACACCAGAAAGCAGTTATTTCAAGTGTTATTAAAATGAAGCATTTATCCAAATAAGTTGTGCACTGTGCAAGAAAACCAGTCTCAATAGATTTTTTAAAATTGAATTTGAACTAAGTACATCTTCTGGTTGGGGTGTAATTAAATTATAAATCAGCAACAGAAAGACCTTGAAAACAATACATGAAAAGTAAATAGTATATTTCCAAATAATCCATCAATGGAAGAAGAAAGCAAAATGGTGACTAGAAATTATAAAGTAAATAAAAATACAACATTTCCCATTTGCAAGATGCTGCCAATGCTGCACTCTGGGGGAGTTTGATAGCACTGAGTGTCCCAACTCAATGACCTCAGTTTCTGATACAAGTATCTAGAAAAGTCAATGAAATAAAAACAGATACAATCAGAAGACAGGAAATAAGAACAAATATCAGCAAAAACAAAAGTAAACATAGAAAAAATTAGTAAAAACTAAACTCTACTATTCTAAGCACATCTATAAATCCGTAGCCAGATTAACCAGTAAAGAAAGAAAAGTTGAAGTAGGCTATTAGGAATAAGAGATATAAAATTATGACAGATATTAAAAGAACTATAGTGTGGTGGAATGTTCTGTATGCTGTAAATAAAGGACTGTTTTGGCCTATGCACAGCACTGTAGAAGTGGGTGGAGAATCAGAGGCAGCCAGGTAGGAGAAGAAGGGTGGAGTTAAGTTAGTCTCCATCTGACCCCCTAAGAAGACAGACATGTAGAGGTACTGGCATAGCCACAGGCTGGGCCACGTGGCGGGAAGATTAATAGAAATGGGTTGATTTAAGATGAAAGAGCTAGCTAGTAATGTGCTTGAGACATGGGCCAAACAGTATAAAGGATGTAAGCGTGTGATTCATTTCTTTGGGAGACAAAAGCCGCCGTGCGACAGGGTACAAAACCTCCCTGGCCAAAACAGCCGGGGAAAAACATACTACAACACTATAGGGTATATTAAAATTTTCCTCATGATAGTAAATTTAGCAGCTTAGAGTGCTCAATATTCTTATATGCTACAAATTACCAAAGCCTGCTTAGGAAGAAGTAGCCTCAACAGATCTCTTTGCATTAAATAACTAAATTTGATGCTTAGACTCTCTAAAGAAACTTTAAGACCAAAATGGCTTCCCTTGTGAATTCTGTTATTTAAAAGAAAATAATAAGGAACAAAAACTTTCTGACTCTTTGCATGATCCCATTACCTTAATACTAAATATAGACAAAATTATTACAAGAAGAAATTCTAGGTTAATAATTTTTTATACATAAATGCATGTTCCAAAGAAATTATTAGAGAGTCATGTCCAAAATTATTCAGATAGGACAATCCATTATGACTGGGCAGTATCTATGCAAGGAAGGTTTTGTTGATTTAATATTTAAAAATTTAATAGTTTTCTCAAGGGAAGAGCACACCAATTGGTTATCTAATGCCAAATGGTCAGCCCTAAAACATACATACAAAGTAACATTATATAGCTGAGTAGCAGTATGTATTTATATATTTAAGAATATATATATAAGAAATATATATGCATATATATAGTGTGTATATGCAAATATCCAAATAGTGTGTGTATATGTATGTGTATAAACAACTAATGATAAAAATTTCAAAAAGAGAAAGGAGTATGTGGAAGGAAAGGGGAAAACTATGTAATTATAATTTAAAGAAGAAAATCACTTTCAAAATCTCAGTGTAATTTACATCAACAAACTAAAAAGAAAAAGTTTATTTCCATTGGTGCAGACAGAGCATTTGAAAAAAACTACATATTAATTTCTGATTTAAAAAAAAAAAGAACAAAAATCTCTCAGAAGACTAGTAACAGAGAGGAACCTAAAGAAATCAGGGCAGACTTGAAAACCCTACAGTGAACATTATGCTTGTGAAAGACAGAATATCTTACTTCATATTGACAATAAGGAAAAGATATTCAATCTCACTATGTTTATTCAACATTCCTTAAGGTTTTTAGTCAATTTAATAAAGCAAAAAGAAAAAATAAAGCCACAAGAAAAATTAAAACTATATTTGTTCACAAAAAACATAATCATTTACACAAAAAGTCAATGGATTCCCCAAAGAAAGGGCTATTAGGACTGATGGGTAAGTGCAGAAAAGTTTCACCACATAAAATCAATACACAAAATCAATTTTATCTCTATACACTAGCAATGAACAATCATAAATTGAAATTTAAAACAAGTGTCACTTAGAATAGCATTCAAAATGTTATCTACCTAGGGATAAAGCTCACTAAAATATCTTTATTTACATTTGACTTATACAATGAAAAGAAATTTAAAGTGCTGAGAGATGTTAAAGATGACCTAAATAAGTCAAATGGTGTCCTGTGCCCAGGGCTCAGAAGACTCGGTGTTGCTAGGATTTAAATCTCCCTAAATTGATTTATTGATTCAACATAATTCCTACTGTATCTCAGCAGAATTTTCTGTAGAAATTAACAAACTTACTACAAAAATTCATATGGAACTTCTCATTGCCATTAATAATTAAAACAATGTTGAAAAAGAGCAAAATGGAAAACTAACATTTCCCAATTTCAAAAAATATAATAAAGCTGAAGTAGTCAAGACAGTGTGAAAGTCTGCCCCAAGATAAACGACTGTATCTATTAACCACAACAAATAACTAGAACAAATCTCAAACATAGGGACAACTGATTGTCAAGAGGCATGGAGGCCCAGCCCAGTGCAAGGAATACCTTCACCAAACAGCCTTAAGACAAGTTCATATCCATGTGCAGAAAGGTGCATCATACCCAAAAAGTATCTCAGAAAAAAAAAAACCCATAGCCTAAATTCACAGCTAAAACACCCTAGAATGAAACAGCAGATCTCTGTGATGTAGCATTAGATAACACAGTCTTAGACATGGTGCCAAAAGTCAATCCAAAAACTAAAACAAATGATAAATTGTATTTTGCCAAAATTAAATTTATTCTTCCAAAAATACTAAAAGAATCAAAAGATGAGATGTGACTGTGAGAAAATATTTGCAAAGTGTTTATCAGATGGGAAACTTGCATCCAGAATACCAATGACCTACAACTGTGTTAATGAAATGGTATTGCATGAGACCGCTCGCCACACTGAAGCTCTGCAACCTTTTATCACTTGAATAATTTCCATTCCTCCAGTTTGTGATAACTTGGTAATATCTACACTAAAAAAGGTTCATGTCCCAATAAGCCTATCATAAGTTGAAAATACCACACATATACAAAATACATCCAATCTATGAAATATCAGGATTTAGTCAAACAGTACACTGCAGAATATCTATGGTTTATCCTCAGGATCTAGTGACTGACTAGGAGATGTTCACAGGACATTGTTCCTGTCCAGCATTAGAGAGAATATTGCTGCCTCTGTTCAGTGTTATTAATGTAGAAGATCAAGATTTAATGTCATAATGCTCAAGAAGTTGTAAGCCAAAACCCATCATAAACCAAGGACAATCTATATAAAAAGAACTCTCTGAAAAGAATAAGAGAAACAAAGTCAATAATTGTCCACAGGTTGAATATTTGAAAGCACATCAACAAAAATATACATATGGTTAGGTATTGAGCTGTAGTAAGTGTTTCTGGCTTGGCCTGGATCCAAGATCTTGATAGGAGTCTCAAATAATCACACAAAGTCTTGCATTAATTACATGCTGTTTGGCCTATGGCTCAGGCATATAACTTGCTAATTCTTACTCTTAAACTAACCCATGATTAGCCATGTGGCTCAGTACCTTTTCTCAGAGCAGCGTTTTCATCCTCTTTCCTCTGTAGTTGCCTGGCACCTCTGCTCTCATTTTCCTCTTCCCAGAGTTTTCTTAGTCTGGTAGCTTTACCCATACTGCCTGTCTGCCTTCTGGCCAATCATTGTTTTATTAAACCAATAGGAGTGACAAATACTTACAATGTAGAAGTACAGAATCCCACAGCATTTCACTTTCTAAAATAAAAAACAAAATGAAAAAAAAATAATTTTGTATAGTTTTTATTATTATTGATAACAACTTATAACTAACATTGTAAACAAAGACAAACAGCTATACTTTATTTTTTAGAAATGTGGGCATAGTTTTTTAGACTTTTTTTTTTTTTTTTTTTTTTTTTTTTTTTTTTTTTTTTGCTGTTGGGGGACATTGGTAATCTTATGAGGACCCAAAGAAAAATTTAAGATTATGGTGAAGAGTAGAATAAAGTAGTCAGTGAAGCTGGATTAGTTTAGCAGCTGTCTTGAGCAGTTTTGGATGTAGAACTCAGAGGAAACTGTAACAGAGATGCTCTGAAACAGTGGATCATCTGGGCCATCTATTTTTATCAGAGATTGTTTTAGGGTTGTTTTTTTTAAAAATCAAACTTAATTATTTTTAACTGGGAATAAATTTATAGTGTTTTATTTTTTGTGGAAATAAAAAGAAATCCTATTTTTAAAAGTAGTATAACTTTTGATTTTAAGTTTAAAGTCAAGTCATTTATAAAATATACAGTTGGATTAATTTAGCAGCATTTATAATCAAATGTCTTTTAGCAGCTCTTTTTTTTTTAGCAATCAGACAATTTAAAGACAACATAACATGCAGTATCTAGATTTTTTTGTATAATTGTTATCTTTGTGTGGCATATATTAATTTTTAAAGGACTTTTTAATTTTTTAAGCCTATGTATATTTTAAACACACTGTAAACTGTTTAGAGGTTCTTGTTTTTTCATCTGAATTTGTCTTATTGTATGTTTTTAATCTTTTTTTTTTTAACCATTCCTTTAATCTGATAAACTTGGCTATGACTAAAGGCTTGGCTGTGGCAGCTTGTTCTACCTAGATATTTAGTCTAGCTTTATAGAGAGTTTCTAGCAGAAGTGCTGGCTGCCTTTACAGTTATTATCTTAACTCTGGAGAATTTTAGGGTCTACATTGCCACCAAGTATAGCAACTCTGCCCACTGCTCATGAACTCTATTTAAGTATTTGGCAGGAGAACCTCTTAAAAGAGGCATATGTGTACTAATGTTGAATCAGGAAGAGATATTAAAGAAACCACACCTCTGCTTGCCAGCTTGCCGCCAGCAAACAGAGCCTTCCTGAGAAAATGCTACTATCAAGAAGCTGTCTTTGATGCTGTATTTTTGGTTTTGTTTTTCGTATGTTTTGGTTTGTTTGTTTGTTTTTTAAGTCTGTAAGAACAGAAACTTTGAACCTGTCAGATGTAGCTTGTGCTTGTATGGAGGCTCTTGTGAGGTTTTGGAAAATGGCCGTGTTGCAGCCTAAGCTACACACTGCTAGCCTGACATTTTGTAGCTCAAGTCCACAGGCCACTTTGTACCAAGACCCATTTAAGAGACAACTAGAAAGCTGTTATTGACTCTGCTTTTGTAATCTAGATCTTTTCAAAGCTTTTTCAGGTTTTATGTGGGAATACATGTCTCACATTGGAATGACATTTGTAGAAAGAGTAATGTGACCCGATTAATAAGCCTGATATTTATCACAAGGAGATTTATTATTACTATCAATATTTATTTAAGCCACTTATAGTACAAATGCAGTAAATATAGGAGAACGGAGAAAGGATCTACTTGTCTAAAACGGATCGTCCTTCTAGGCAGTAGAGAATCAGAGAGAGAGTTACCTTCATGACACAGAATTTTAAGCTGTTTTTGGCTATGCCTTAAGGCTACAGTTTTGAAGTTCATAGGTAAACCTCAAACATTCTTAGATTAGGGAGGTACTGAATCTCACTACACTGAGCATCCTTGAAAAGATATTCAACAACAAGATTAAGGAAATGCTCAGTCAGTTCAATGCTTACCATGTAAGCATGAAGGCCAGAGATCAGATTCCAGGCAACCTCAGAAAAAGCCAGACAGGTGATATGGGATTGCAATCCCAGCATTGGGAAGACAGAAACAGGTAGATCTCTGAAGTTCACTGACCAACCAGCCTAGCTAATTAGTGAAATCCAAGCTCAATGAGATATCTTGCCTAAAAGAAGGAGGGAAGATCCACCTTCAATCTGAGCCTCACATTTTACTGGCAGCCTATTTAAAAAACATGGGAGAAGAAACCTTTTTGCCTGCTTGAACTCACTCTGAATAGCAAGTTCATTACTTCACTGGCATTATGGCCTACTTTTTCAGAATGCTAGTATATACTGAAGACCAGATGGGACATCAGCCACAAAAACTGAACAGTTACTGGATTCTTGGGCTTTCCATTGGTAGATAGCCCTTGTTTTGACTAGCTGGACCATATAGCCCATAAGGCTCTCTAATGTGTGTATGTGTGTGTGTGTGTATAGATGTATGTGTATGTTCAGTGTGTATGTGTGCATACATAATTAAGAAATATATAAATCTAATTAAAAATAGGGTCATCTATTTTGACCCAGTTATTCTTTTAGATATTTACCAAAGAAAAATGATAATGTACATTCATACAAAGATCTGTGAATGATACATACATATATATTTGTATATGAACATTTTATATGTGCATATATACATTTATAAATGTATATGTGTTTTCATGTATTTATATGTGTATAATACATAAGTATGTCCATTTTTTTTGGTTCTGTCCCACTTAAGAATCCTGACTAGTACACAGTGTTTCAGATTTTATATCTTTTTGGGGTTTGGAATATTTGAGAATATGTGATAAGGTCTCTTAGAGATGTGACTCAAATCTAAACAAAAAAGTCCATTTATGGTTCACATGACCCTTATTGTTTTCTAGTGCACCTATGTTTTAACTACAACTTACTACATGAGCCTAGCTGTTGAATTTTCTACCTGGTGTCATATAGATTTGTGAAGGGCTTCAGAATTTAAAACATTTCAAATTTGGGTTTTTCAGATTATATATAGTGTATTTATATTTCTACAGGTCTATGAAAATGTCTAAAATTAGAACATGGACCCACACCAAGCATTGAGAAAGACAGGGATTCAACAGCATTCTCTCTCACATACTGATGGGGTATAATATATTACTACTTTGAAAAACTCTACTGGATTCAAAAGTTTAAAATACTTGGGCTGGATTAGTGTTAAGTGCACACACCAGAGGACCTGTGTTTAGTTTCCAGAACCTATATCTGGAGGCTCATAGACACCTGTGACTCCAGCTCTCAGCTCCTTAAGCACTGGCACCTGTACACACACATACATACACACACACACACACACACACACACACACACACACACACACACACTCCTGGTTAAGAAAGAGATAAATCTATTTAAAAATTTAAAATTCACCTATTATGACCCAGGCATTTTTCTAGATATTTACAAAGAAAATATACTCATACAGAGATATGTAAACAAATGCTCATAGAAATCTCATTTATAAAAGCCTCATACCTGAAAACAACCCAAATATTTATTCACAGGCAAGTGAATGAACAAATTACAATACAACCACGAGGTAGTCAACAGCAATATGGAACAAACCATTGATAAAACAACACTGATGAATTTCAAAATAATTACACTGTGTCCATGAAGCCAGTCAAAAGATAAATGATATATGATAGACTGATTTATATAAACTTTAGAAAAGACAGAGTACTCTGTAATGATATAAAGCACTCTGTTAAGCTGTGAATGATAGAAGTAGGTGAGACAGGCTACAACCCTTTGTGAGAAGCATTTGGGAGACACGTTTATGTTGTTGTGATGGGCTCATGGAAGTTTTCAAACATCAAAAGCTAGCAAATTGTACATGTTAAAAGTGTGAATATAAAATCAAATACAAATTATAAAGTTATAAAATTCATAGAATAAAGTGAATACTTTTTATCTTATTTATGTTGGTGTGGGAGTCTTTTAAAAAGAAACCATTGTAAAAGGGTAAGGGAACCGTGAAAGGGTCAGAAAGCACAGGAAAAGCAGGTAGTCCAAAACTTGGTAAGGAAGCAGGGTTTGCAGAAAGAAGCATCTCACTCGGAGGCAAGAAAGATCTCACGAAAGCTGCAGAGGCATTATCTCTGGCTGCTCAGGGAAAGAGAGCCATCCTGCATCACACACACACACACACGCACACGCACACGCACACGCACACGCACACAGAGTTGTGTGATTAAGAAGAGTCAGCAAGAGGTTAGGAGTCCCTGAAGGTTTTCCTTTTCTAAAATTAGCTCAAGATTCAGGAAAACTCTGGGAGAAAAAAAAAAGCCTTTGCCATTTCTCTGAGTGACTGAGATCAGTGGTCTGCAAATGGCTGCAATTGTAACCACCCACAGTTAAAAGGTATATCCCTGTCCTCTGATTAGGGGCACTTGCTAGCGGGCTGCATGCTGTATTAGTTACTTTCCTGGTTTTCAGGACAAAATATCTGCCAGAAACAGCTTCAGGGAGGAAGGATTAGTTCCGGCTCATGGTTCTCAGGCCATCTTGGTGGGAATGGCTGGGTCTGTGACAGCAGGAGATCATGGCTGCACCACTAGGCCTGGTTCAGCATACAGACAACCTAGGCTGTGCAGAGGTTGGTACTATCTTCAAATAACCAATTCTGCCATCAGGCCCCACCTTCCAGAAGCCCCACAGCCTCTAAATTTTGCCACATGCTGGAGATCAAGTATGCAAAATGTGATATTTTGAACTTTATATTCCAAGTTCAAACCATAACGCATGCCTGCACACACAGTTACGTTGGTTCATTACATTGAATGTAACATAAGCATTAAAAATAGAAAGTGTAAAAGTACCAGATAAGAACAGACAAAAACGAAGGGTTTTGGAAACTTTCGTTTCTACATTTGAAATCACCTCATGAATCAGGAGTCAGCACACCTCAGTTTGGAGACCACTGAGTTAGATAAAGCATTCCAATCATATGCTGTAAACAGGGAACACTCAGACCTGTCCTGGAAGGCTAAAACAACATTTCTTTAAAAATAGAAATATTTGTGATAACCAACATTGGAAACAGTTAGCCCATCCAGAAGAGAATTGCTGGTCAAATTTATATCCATTTGGCAGACTGTCAAGCAACCATTTCAAATGATGTTTTCAGAAAATACTCTGGCATGCAAAAGTGGTCATGATGTGTAGTAGATGAAAAAGCCAATTTACGATTCCCTGGTACAAAGAAGAATTATTAATGTATCTTGGAAAATATCGGGAAGAAATGGAGGTGTGACAAAATGGTGAATGCTTTATTTTTCTACTTGTCTAAATTTCCAAATGCTTTCCAATAAAATTTTCCTAATATATAATTATAAAAATAGAAAGTTTGTGAAGAAAGCACTATAAATAATTTCTTCATGCTGAAAATGGTAGATATTTATAATCCCAGCACTGGAAAGCTGAGGCTATATGACTTCAGGTCTAGCTTGAGCATAGTAGCAATACCCTGTCTCAAGAGAACATTAAAATTATCTAAATAATCAGTTAAGTTCATAAAGCAGTGCATTAGTGACTTTTCTTATATGTTATAATAAAATACTTAATAAAAGAAACATAATTGGTTCACAGTCAAAGGGTACAGTCCACCAAGGAAAGACACAGCAGCAGGGCATGACAAAAGAAAGATGAGTCTTGGTGTTCAACTGGCTTTCTCCTGTTTATTCAGACCCCAGTGCATGGTACTAACTACATTTAGGGTGGGTCTTCCCACCTCAATTAACTCCCTCACTGACATGCCCAGAAATCTGTCTTGATTCTAGATGCTGTCTGAACTGACCTTCACAGATCTAAGTCACCAAGAGTCTAATGAGAGATTAGGAAGGTTAGAAGCAATTAAAAAAAAAAAGAAACAGAAAAAACAGAGCCCTGTGTATCACATAAAGGGTCTGTATCCTTTGCAATGATCAAAGCAGGGACCCCACTCAGGATACCCACCCACGCAGGTCCTATCTCCCCAGTCCTCTGTGCTAATCCCCTAATCATCCCTAGATAAGGTCCTGACAACATGAGGGGCTTCTGGTACAGGCTTTCTCCATACAGGGTGTCTCAGCAAGATACCCCATGTTCTCACACTACATGATCAGACGCTGAAAGCTGAAGTCTTGCTTCCGTTAGCGAAAATAGCCTTGATTTTTCTAAGAAGCACCATGGTTGAGGGATGTCCTAGACATTACACTATAGAAAGGCATGGGACATAAAGATTCTGAGATGGCCAAATAAAATGAGTGTGTTTGACAGGCTGAGAAGTAAGGTTTAAGTCAGAAAGAATCACAGAAGTTGGCTGGTCCACAACCATAGACTTACCAAATCCCCAAGTCTGTGACTAGAGATATACTGCAAAATGTGATCCAGGTTTAGTTCCAGACATAAAAGGAAGCAATTTCTCTCACAGTGAGTAAGAATAAATGGATTGGAACTTGTTGGAATTCATCACCCCCAAGAGGTGGTGCTGGCAGAAAACACAAACACCTTCCAAAAAGGTTCAGGAAAATTTATGAATGACAGAATTGTGAATGACCTTTCTTGTACCTTTCTCCCTACTCCATTTCCAAAAGCAGACATGGTCTTTAAAGGCTGAGCAGTAGATGCTAGACTACTCCGATTTCCCCTGTTGGCCAGGCAAGGTCAAGGTCCTCATTTTATGTTACCATGGCACCTGGGTTTAAATTTTTACAGCCACACCCACATGGTTATAAATCCTCATTGATGTGCCTGCAGCCCAGCTAAGGAGAAATATTGACACGTGCTGAGTAGATGTGTAATAAAGGTGGGTTGAAAGAAAATTCTCATAAAATGGGATCCTGAATTCTCAAAGATCTCTGTTCTCTACTGAGTTATGCAGGGAATATGCTATGGGATTAAGCTCTTGTACATTGTAAATATTTGCCCCTCCTACTGGTTTAATAAAACACTGATTGGCCTGAAGGCAGACAGGAAGTGTGTGTGTGGGGGGGGGGTAAGGTTCTACCAGACTAAGAAAAACACTGAGAAGATGCCAGAGAGACACAGAGAAAGCAGGATGAGAATGCTGCTCTGAGAAAAGGTACTAAGCCACATGGCTAATCATGGGTTAGTTTATGAGTAAGAATTAACAAGCAATATACCTGAGTCATAGGTCAAATAGCATGTAATTAATATAAGACTTTGTGTGATTATTTGGGACTGCTAGTCCAGAAACTTCTTACTACAGGAACGTGCAAAACACTCCACCTTACATCAAACAATTCCATCAAGAAAGACCCAAATGATACACATGGCAAATCTGCCCAGAACATCAGAGCACAGGGGTTCATAATTGATGTACATGGATCTGACTTGTGACCTATCTGTATTCTGAAGAATAGCAGCTCCAAAGCTCTGCAGAACATCTGCTGGTTTAGAAGAGTAGGTAGCTGAAGGATGATGGGAAGTGAAGTCAGATTGGTAAGGCTAAAAGCAAGGATGCAGGCCGGAGTCTCTTCTCTCTATGTGGCACTCAGAGGAATACCAATGCTTTAAATACAGAAGGGAAAATGTTTATCAATTATCTATTGGAATATACTTTATTCAAACTGTAATTATCACTGTACTTCATTTTGGGGTACTGTTGGTGTCAGGTTAAAGATTCTGGTTCCAAATGAGATAAACTATTAAATTTCTCAGAGTTCTGAGGTCTTTTTGTACTTGTTTGCAGAAGCCATCAAGACCTTGAGGATGGGATAAAAGATTCCAGAAGAGTTCAGACAGCTCTGGAACACTATTTCAGATGGACACAGGGATATTATCCTTTTAGAAAGGAAATGAAGGAAGTATAAAAGGGGAAAAACTGGGTGAGCCCAACTTGTCACGTGGGATAGTGTCATGTTTTCTAGACTGCATGTAAGTTATTTCCTTTTCTGAAATATCTGTAGCTAAAAAGAAGGAAGGAAGGAAGGAAGGAAGGAAGGAAGGAAGGAAGGAAGGAATTGAGTCAGGATGGACGGCTCAAGCAGATAGTTGTTGCTGCTGTGTGACCACCTGAACTCTGTTTCCCCAGAACCTAAAAAATGAAAAAGAGAGCTGACTCCCACAAGTTATCCTTGATCTCCACACAGGTATGGCTGTAGAAGGGAGACAGACTAAACCTGATGATGATCAGCTACCAAGAAATACAGGATTTCTAAGCTCTGCTCTTGTTTTGAACATATGGACACCCTGGGTACATGTTCTTCTGCGAATAATACATCTCTAAGGATGTTTAGATATAAGGATTCAGACCAATGCTTGGATTATGTTGAAAAGAGGAGATTAATGTCTCTAGTTAGGAGATTGACAGGAAGAGAATGATGAATTGATTCCAGGCACAAGGTTAGCAAGTTCTGAGCCACAGAACCCTAGGACCAATGGCTTGGAGTTGTGCCTTAAGGAGTCCATGGTCTCCTTATTCTGCTTTGCTAACACACACACACACACATACACACACACACACACACACACACACACTGCATACACTCCCTGGGGACCTTCATGGAAATCTGGCTCTCTTTCTGGACACCACGATTTCTACTGGCGTCCCATACTCACTACAGACAAGCCAGAACCATGAGAAAAGATGAGGGGAGAGAACATGCAGAGAGACCATGTAACCAAGCCAGCCAACATCCTTCTCCTTCCTGCTGGCCTGTGTTTTCAGCCCTCCAGTCTTGCCAGCCTCGTTTTCCACAACACCCTTGATGTCTTACTGTTGTGTGTAGGTGGGTGAGGAGAAATCGACTGGCCAAGCCCAAGGGTCTCTGTCAAATGACCCTAATTGATGAGAAAGAATCAGAAACAACTTACATCTTTTCTGTTCTCTCTCATTGTACCTCCTAGGTTTAGAATAGTGATAACTAGAAAATATGCAATGTGTAGAGCTGACTTGGGAGCATAAATGTAAGATTGGTCTAACATGGCATTTTCCTCTATATGAAACAGGAATGGTTGAAATGAATGAGACAGATAAAGAAAATAGTTCCAATGGTTTTAAAAAGAAAGGTCGCTTGATAGAATGTTTTAGGGATTGTGAAATTGCTTTCCCAGCAGAGCCTTGTACTGCCTGAATTTAAGAAGACTCTGCTGGGGAAGAAATAGATACCCTAATAATGACATCTGCATATCAGTTCCCTTACCACATCCCCTGCTTGATGTAACAAGTACTACTTTCTTTCTTCAAATGCCAGTTCCAATAAATCTATTTATTCTGGAGAAAACTAAAACGAGTAACTGGGAGTTTGTGATTTGTGCCACCAGAGCCAGAAAATGTAACAGGAGAAAGACAGCAGCAGGCCAGGGCCCACTGAGGGGTTGAATCCTACCTGTTACTTGCAGACAGTTTCTTGGTGCAAATCTCCTGTGTTTGTGTTAACTTCAGGTAGATCTAAGGTTGATCGAATCATGCAAGGCACAGAGTATGCATGAAAGGTTCAGAAAGTATTAAATCAAGAACCAGGTATAGTTTCCCAGTAAACTTTAGAATGAGAAAGAGAGGTGAGCTGCAATGGATTAATATTGTGAAATCCCAGCCTTCACAGTGGCAGTATTAGGAGGTGGACTGTTGGGGAGGACCTTAGATCATGAGGCTAAAGTCTTTCTTGTATGGGTCTAATGTACTGAAAAGGACCACAGAAAGCCTCCTGTCTTCTACCGTAGAGATGTTATGCAGAGAGATGATAGCAGTCTAGATTTCAAAAAGGCCCTCACTGGAGCTAATCATGTTGGCAATGTAATTCTCAGCCCCAGCCTCCAGAGCTGCAAGAAAGGGTATCTTCAGTTTATAAGCTTCAGAGTCAATGCAGGAATACTGGGCTCACACACCAGAATGTGGGGTCAAACAACAATAAAACGTTTTTTTTAAACTTTTTTTTTTTAAACTTTATTTATTTGCCTTGGTGTTTGCCTGGAACTGGAACTACAGACAGTTGTTAGCTGCCATGTGGGTGCTGGGAATCGAACCCGGGTCCTCTGGAAGAGCAGACGGTGCTCTTAACCGCTGAGCCATCTCTCCAGCCCCCAACAATAAAACGTTTTTTAAAATTTTAGTGTGTGTGTGTACATGTTCACATGTGCTTACATGTGTATATGTGTGTGTGTAAGAAGGTTTATCCACCTGTGTGAGCACAAGTAAAAGCCAGAGGTCAGCTTTGGTTATCTTCCTCTGTCACTCTCCATCTATTTTGGAGATTAAATTTTGGAGACTTTAATACATGAGTGCACTATATGTGCATCATGTATACACCCCATCCCCCCAACTCTTCCTGTGTTCCTTACCTCCCTCTCAAATTCATGGCCCTTCTTCTATATTTATTATAGATAGACATACTACTGAGTCCAATTAGTGTTGTCTGTGATATATGTATATATGTATATATAAAATGTGTGATATATGTGTATGTGTATATATACACATACACATGTGTGTGTTGCTTAGTCTTACTAGTGTTGCTTGTATGTATATACATTTAGGACCACCTACCTATTACTGGGGGCTTTATGGTCACCTGAACAAGATCTTCAAAGAGCACACCAGTCATCATTCCCACATGGATGGAGGGAACTTTCATAAGTCCTCACCCCAGAGGAAGAGTTCCAAGCAGGCAATGACTGTGGAGGGAGAAAGAATCAATTTTCCTTGGTGGTAAGCTCCCAACCTTAACTAAAAGATATGAATATGAAACTACAGAAATTAATCCAAATTCAAATGCCTGATGAGCACAAGATATTTCCAACAATTTTCACCCATGTTTCGCTGTTTGATTTCACTGCAGTCTCGGTTAGGAACACACCAAATACTTGCAGTATCATTCCATACAGCATCAAGATACACTTCCTAACATTCTATACAGTAAATGAAACTGTCAGTTGAGTCAAGAGGCAGCCTACAGAATGGGAGAAAATCTTTGATAAAGGATTGATGTTTAATATATAAAGAACTCAAAAATCTAAACATGAAGAAAAGAAGTTTTAAAAATGAGCTGTGGAACTGAACAGAAAATTCTCAAACACAAATGGCTGGTAACACTAGAACTGCACATCTGGGGCTCACAAGGAGATGTGATGGAACCACTTTAAGGCTCCATCTCACATTAATCAGAACAACGGTCACCAGGAACACAAATGACAATACATGCTCATGTGGATGTGAGGAAAAGAAGACCTTATGTTCTGTTGGTGGTAGTGTAAGGTAGTGAAGCCACCTTGGGAGTCAGTCCAGAGGTCTCTTAGAAGAACAGAAACAGAGTTACCTTATGATCCAGATGTACTACTTCTGAGTATAGACCAACGACTTTGTATCTTATTATAGAGATACCTGAACATCCATGTTCATTGTAACTCTATTCACCATAACTAGGGAATAAAATCAACCTTGATGTCTGTCAAATGATAAATCAATAAGGAAAATATGGAACATATGCACAATGGAATAATAGTAAGCTGTAAGGAAAAAACAGAACCATGAAACTTAAAGGTAAAGAAATGGAACTAGAACAAAATTATACTTAGTAAAGATTCTTAGTCTTCAAAACACAAATGCTGCAATTCTTTATTATATGTGTTTTTTTGTGGTGTGTTTATAACCTGTGAGAGCCAAAAGACCATAAATGGGCTATTGTGTGGGGAATGCACTTAGGGCATGAATTAGAAGGCAGAGGTAATATAAAAGCAGAGAGGGGAACAGTGGTAGATGAGGAGGTTCAAAACCAGAGGGGTGAGGGTGGGAGATAAGGGTGGTGGAATGTTTAACCAAACTTCAGGAAATATGAAATCTATAATCTTGCAAATCAAGTAAAACACATAATTAGAGGGAAAAATGGAACATGGGTGCCATGAAGGAATTGAGGATGAGTACCCAGGGTTAAAGGTTTAAGTGAGGATGGTTCAGGATGGTTCAGGAGTAAAAGGAGCAGGGAAATAGGGGACCAAGGGATTAGGAGTGGGTTACCCAAAGCTAAAGCTTTATAAAGAAGCCTTATGAAACTTCACTAGCTTATAATCTCATTAAAAATATAATATTAAAAGTGTTTAAGTTATACCCTGGACAATGAACAACACAGTTTCCAGAAGAAATGGTCATTAAACATCAGTGCTAGGCATGACCACTATTCCAGGAATTGGTCAGTGAGGCTCTCTGACTCCCAAAACAACATGAACTATCACCATTGCTCCTGGTTGGTCACATCACTAACTGGTAAGATCTTATTGCTGAAGATCCACCCACTTTGGTTATAGAACATGGAGAAATCAGCCTCAAAATGACCAGAAAACTAACTCTTTCCCTCTAACTGACTTTTCTAGAGCTAAAAGGTGATTCAGAGGCTGAGAACAGAACAAAAAATGTTGGTAGTCTTCCATAATACTAGAGTCTCCCTGCTGTGATATCAACCTGCCAGATAAATTGCGCCCACTGGGGAAATAGTACCATGAGCGTTACAGGGGTCAACTACTTCCTCAGCTCTGAGGTCTGAGCCACAAGAGAGATTTTATGCTAGTACAATAAACCAGGTCAAAAGACTAGGACTGGAGAGAGCATGGGCCATTTGGAGAAACCTACTGATACTGTTTCACTAAAATGGTCATGTTGTCAAACTACTTACTTGGTGTTAATATCCATATATGTGTGCTGCTCTCAACCTTAATCAGAGAAGCTTCTTATTGTAATAAGTGGTAGTTAATGTAGAGACTTACTAACTTACTAACTATTCAAAAAATGCTGAAAATAATTGACTATAAATGCGCAGCTATAGGTGTCATCTCTAACAACTTTTTCCCATTCAAGACTCAGGGAGTTCTATGGAAGAGGAGTCAGAAAGAAAGTAAGAGCTGGAGGGTAAAGAGGAAGGCTATGGAATGCTATCACCTGGACATAACATGGCTTATACAAACATCAACGCATAGCTGCTGTGTTTCCCTACACAAAATCTGTACAAAATCAATCCAGTCAAAGTTCTAGCATGGATGAGCAAGAAGATCCTGAGATCCCACCTGTAGAATGAGAGCTATGATAGTTAATGGCTACAGAAGAGCAACCAGTCACTTTTCTTTCAGGATGTAGCCACTGATAGGTTGCTCACACTCCAGTGGATGGTCAGCATGATCATCACTAACTGTACTCAGGTAATATCAATAATAATAATAATAATAAAAATATGGAGAGAGATGGGCTGGTGGGTGTAGTGGGATTGTGTTCCATAACATTGTAAACAATTGTCCCACCTACTAGTTTAATAAAAATGGTGATTGGCTGAAGGCAGACAGGAAGTGTGGGTGGAACTACCAGACTGGGAAAATCTCAGAGCAGAGCAGACACATCATGGAGAGATGCCACAGAGTCACTGAAGATTCCAGGAGATGCAAAGGGAAGAAGTTGAAATGCTGCTCTGAGAAAAGGTAATTAGTAGCATGGTTGAACAGGATAAGAAAGGTGGGTTAGTTTAAGACTAAAGAGCTAGCAAGTTATATGCCTGGGCCCTAGGCTGATCAGTGTAAATATAAGAGTCTCTGTGATTATTTGGGCCTAAGCGGCAGTGGGGCTGAGAGTGGGGCCTGAACTTTGAACATATATATGTGCGTATGTGTTTATGTGCATGTGTGTGTAAATTATTTAAAAAGAAATAACTAATACTGCTTTTAAAAAATACTTCCTGAAATACTTAAGATATTTTGGACTATGTTACTAATTGCAGTGTTTCTGCTGCACATACAAATTTTCCTACATTTATAAAAAAATACCCTTATAGTTTAATTATTAAAAACAAAGACACTCAATATTATCATACCTAACTTCATTCCTCAACATGGAACTTTCAAATTACTGTATTTTGGGGTTATATTGCATTAGAAAGTTAAATTGTTAAAACTATTGTTTGCATTGATGACTTGTGTTTAATAAAAAAAAAAAAGAATTGTTAAAGGAAATTTGGTATGAGATTTGAACAAAATTTCTAACTATTTCTGAAATAACCTAAACAGAGTACTGCTATTTTGGGTTTCTATGAAGCAGTGCTCTCAGCATTGATGACCATAAAAATCAAAATATTGATTAATTCTTAAAAATGTTGAAAATCTGTGCATCCTACAGTATCAAATATTCAGACATTTAATTTCTTATGAAAAATGAACATGTATACCAATCTCATTGGTATGCAAATTTGCCTTTTGTATTTAATAAGTGATGTGCAGACCTCCAGACCTTAGCACAATTGACACCATGTTAAAGGTACCAAGACACCATTCTGACTTCAGAGCCCAGGATGTAGACCCTATCACCTGTTAAAATGAAAATAAAGACCTAATCCACAAGAATAACTGGAAACCAACAGATCCCCAGCACACAGCAGACTAAGAGGTCAGTGACACCCTGCTCAGGTCAAGCAGAGATCTCAGTCTCCAGAACTATGACCCAGAAACACAGCCTATGGAACCCTACCCCAACTGAGCTCTGCGCTAAATCCAGGCCAGCAGGAAAGTCCCTGCAGGACCAAAGCCCCATTAAAACCCAGCTCGCTGGACACCCCAGTTCCAAAACCCTGCCCCATTCCTCGACCCACACCATCTGGCGACCTTAGCAACCTCAGCAACCACTGGAAACCTCCAGACACCTGGCCAACAGCAGGCTAAGAGACTAGAAGCCATCATCCATCAACCTCAGTAGCATCCAGAAACCTACAGACCCCTGGCCCACATCAGACTAAGAAACTAAGAGACAAAGAGACTAAGAAAGTTCCTCAGTTCCTATTGGATCAAGAACAGCTACCTGAGATCCCAAGTTTCTCAGCACCTACTGGATCAAAAGTGGCCACCTGAAACCCACAGTGTTCAGCACTTACTGGATTAAGTGGGTTCACTGTGACACAGAACACACTACCTCCAAATGGACCAAGAATCCAGATTGGACCAAGAGAGTCTTCCTGAGACACAGACACACTCAGAACAGATTGCACCAAAATCAGCTCCCTGAGATACAGACAAATTCTGCAGCAAACTAAAGAAGCAATGGGCAGATGCCAGTACAAGAATATATATATATATAATAACATAAGGAACAACTTGACACCACCAGGAGAATCTGGTGGTTCTACAACATCAAGAAAGACCTGAGCATGGCAATGCAGAAGAAGCAGAAGGAAACAACCTTAAAACAACTTAAATGAAGATAATAGAAGGCTTAAAAGAGGATATAAATATTCTTTAAAGGACTAGCAGAAAATACAAACAAAAACTGGAAGAGATTAACAAATCCCTGAAAGAAAATAAAGAAAACCAAGAAAAAGAAATCAAACAGGTAAAGGAAACATTTCAAGATTTAAAAATTAAAATGGAAGCAATAAAAAAGACACAAACAGAGGCAATGCTGTAATTAGAAACTCTGAAGAAACATACCAGAAAGACAGATGCAAGCATAACTAGCAGAATGCAAGAGATAGAAGAGAGAATCTCTGGAGTGAAAGATTCAATAGTGGAAATAGATAAGTCAGTCAAAAAAAAAAAAAAAAAAAAAAAAAAAAAAAAAAAAAAAAAAAAAAAAAAAAAAAAAAAAAAAAAAAAAAAAAAAAAAAAAAAAAAAAAAAAAAAAAAAAAAAAAAAAAAAAAAAAAAAAAAAAAAAAAAAAAAAAAAAAAAAAAAAAAAAAAAAAAAAAAAAAAAAAAAAAAAAAAAAAAAAAAAAAAAAAA
>PVIH01000431.1:199273-276798 GCA_004025045.1 Sigmodon hispidus | reverse complement strand
ATACCAAAACCAAAAAAAGTCATAACACAAAATATCCAGGAAATATTGGACACCATGAAGAGACCAAATCTGAAAGTAATTGGAACTGAAGAATTAGAAGAATACCAACCTAAAGGCACAGAAAATATATTCAACAAAATCATAGAAGAAAACTTTCCCAACCTATAATGCCTATAAAATACAAGAAGCTTACAGAACACCAAATAGACTGACTAGACCTCCTAAAAAAGCCTGCTCACCATATGATAATCAAGGCACTAAACCTACAGAAAAAAAGAAAGACTACTAAGAGCTGCCAAAAAAAAGGCCAAATTACCTATAAAGACAGACCCATCAGAATAACACCAGATTACTCAGATGTTAAACAGACACTAAAAGTCAATGGTGGCCAGCCCAGACTACTATACCGAGAAAACTGTCAATCACCATAGATGAAGTTAACAAGATATTTCATGACAAAATGAGATATAAACAATACCTATTTACAAATCCAGCCCTACAGAAAACACTAGAGGGAAAACTCCAACCTAAGGAAACCAGATATACCCATGAAACCACAAGCAACAGATTATCTCAGAGAAGAAAAACCCAAAGAGAAACACACACCCACTACCACTAAAAATAACAGAAAATAACAGTCACTGGTTATTAATATTCCTTAATATCAATGGAATCAATTTACCTATAAAAAGACACATCCTAACACAATGTATACAAAAACAGAAGCCATCCTGCTGCATACAAAAAACACACCTCAACTTCAAAGACAGACAGGCTCAAAGTAAAGAATTGAGAAAAGACTGTCCAATCAAATGGTCCTAAGAAACAACCTGGTGTAGCCATCCTAATATCTAACAAAATGGGCTTCAAACTAAAATCAACCAAAAGAGACCAGGTGGAACATTACTTATGCATTCCAGGAAAAATCTAAGAAGATGAAGTCTCAATCCTGATCATTTAACCCCCAACACATATATATGTAAAAGAAACACTACTAAAGCTTAAATCTCATATCAAACTCCACATATAGTGTGGAGATTTCAATACCACACTCCCACCAATGGATAGGTCTACCAAACAGAAACTCAACAGACAAATAAGGGATCTAAGAGATGTTATGACCCAAAGGGACTCAATAGATATATACAGAACTTTCCACTCAAACACAAAGTAATATACCTTTTTTTCCAGCACTTCATGGAACTTTCTCTAAAACTGACCACATGGGTCATAAAGCAAACATCAATAGATAGAAGAATATAAGAAAAATAGAAATAACAAGGACAAGCTATATTTCCTTTTAAATCATGTTTATTTTTGTGTACATGTACAAGCCATGGTGCTGGTGGGAGTCAGAAGACAACTTTGCAGGAGTCATTTCTCTCCTTTGTGGATCCTGGAGATATTACTCAGGTGCTCAAGCTTGGAAACAAATGCAATTCTCTGTGTCCTACCAGACCACCATGGCCTAAAGTTAGAGTTCAACAACAACAAAAATCACAGAAAGCCTACAAATTCATTGAAACTGAACATCTCTCAATTGAACCACCTTGGGTCAAGGAGGAAGTTCAAAAAAAAAAGATATTAAAGACTTCATATAATTGAAGGAAAATAAATCCACAACATACCCAAATGTATGGGACACAATAAAAGCAGTGCTAACAGGAAAATTCATAGCACTAGATGCCTATGTGAAAAACCTAGAGAAATCTCACACAAGAGACTTAAGAGGCCAGATGAAAGCTTCAGAACAATTAGAAGCAAACTCAACTAGAAGGAATAGACAGCAGAAAATAATCAAACTAAGGGCTGAAATCAAAACAGCTGAAAAAAGAATAATACAAAGAATCAATGAATCAAAGAGTTGGTTTTTTGAGAAAGTCAACGAGATAGATAAACCCTTATCCAAACTAACCAAAAGGCAGAGAGAGGGTATCCAAACTAAAAGAATCAGAAATGAAAAGGGGGACATAACAACAGACACCCAGGAAATTCAAAAAATCATTAGGTCATACTTGGAAAACCTATACTCCACTAAACTGGAAAATCTAAAAGAAATGGACAGCTTTCTGGACAAGTACCACATGCCAAAATGAAAAAACCCGGAGAGATCAAGAATACAGGAAAAATACCTAAGCATAATAAAGGCAATATATAGCAAGCCAACATCAAACTAAACAGAGAAAAACTCAAAGCAATCTCACTAAAATCAGGAACAAGGCAAGGCTGTCCTGTCTCCCCTTATCTATTCAATATTGTTCTCAAAGTTTAGCTAAAGCAATAAGAGAATGGAAATTAAGGGGATACACATTAGAAAGGAAGAAGTCATACTATCTCTATTTGTAGATGATATGATTATGTACATAAGTGACCCCTAAAATTCTACCAGGGAACTTCTACAGCTGATAAACACCTGCAGCAATGTAGTACAGGACAAGATTAGCTCAAAAAATAAATAAATAAATAAATAGCCCTTCTATACACAAATGATAAAGGGGCTGAAAAAGAAATCCAGGAAACATCACCTTTTATAATAGCTGCAAATAGTATTAAATATCTTGGGGTAACTCTAACCTTAAAGAAGTGGCAGACCTGTTTAACAAGAACTTTAAGTTATTGAAGAAAGAAACTGAAGAAGGTATCAGAAAATGGAAATATCTCCCATGCTCTTAGATAGGTAGGATCAACATAGTAAAAATGGCAATCCTACCAAAAGCAATCTACAGATTCAATGTAATTGCAATCCCCATCAAAACCCCAACACAATTTTTTACAGACCTTAAAAGAACAATACTTAACTTCATATGGAATAACAAGAAACCCAGGATTGTCATAATAATCCTGCTAAATAATACAACCTCAGGAGGTATCACCATCCCTGGCTTCAAGATATACTATAAAGCGATAGTAATAAAAACAGCCCGGTACTGGCATAAAAACAGACTTGTAGATCAATGGAATGAAATTTTGAAGACACCAACCTTAATCCATACACCTATGAACCTCTGATTTTTGACAAAGAAGTCAAAAATACACAATTTTTAAAAAGTATCTTTAACAAATGGTGCTGGCATAACTGGATGATAATATGTAGAAGAATACAAATAGATCCATATCTATCACCCTGCACAAAACTCAAATCCAAGTGGATTAAATACCTCAACATATCCCCAGCTACACTGAACTTGATAGAAAAAAAGTGGGAAATACCCTTCCACATATTGGCACAAGAGACCATTTCCTAAATATAACACCAGTAGCACAGATGCTAAGAACAACAATTAATAAATGGGACCTCCTGAAACTGAGAAGCTTCTGTAAAGCAAAGGACATGGTCAATAAGACAAAATGACAGCCTACAGAATGGGATAAGATCTTCACCAACCCTATCTCTGAAGGAGGACTGGTCTCTAAAATATATAGAGAACTCAAGAAACTAGAGCCCAAAACCTTCAATAACCTGACCCAAAAATGGGGCTCAGAACTAAAAAGGGAATTCTCAGCCAAAGCATTACAAATGGATGAAAGGTACTTGAAAAAATGCTCAACATCTTTAGCCATGAGAGAAATGCAAATCAAAACAACTTTGAGATACCATCTTACACCTGTCAGAATGACTTAAGATCAAAAACACAGATAACAGCCTATGCCTGAGAGATGCAGAGCATGGGGAACACTTCCCCATTACTGGTTGGAGTGTAAACTTGTACAGCTACTCTGGAATGCAGTATGGCGGTTTCTCAGAAAACTGGGAATCAATCTCCCCAAAGATCCAGCAATATCATTATTGGGCATATAGCCAAAGGATGCACATTCTTACCCCAAGGGTATTAGCTCAATTATGTTTATAGTAGCATTATTTGTAATATCCAGAACCTGGAAACAACCTAGATGCCCTTCAACTGAAGAACGGACTAAAAAATGTGGCACATTTATACAAGGGATACTATTCAGCAGTTAAAAAAGAAATGACATCCTAAAGTTTGCAGGCAAATGGATGGATTTGGAGAGTATCATTTGGAGTGAGGTAACACAGGCCCAGAAAGATTGACATGGTATGTACTCACTCCTAAGTGAATTTTAGACATAAAGCAAAGAATATCCAGCTGCAAACCACAGCCCCTGAACAGTTATGTGACGGGAGGAATTTAAGAGAGACATCCAGGGATCCCCCTGGAAAGAGGAAATAGAGAAGACCTCCTGAGTAAATTGGGATCATAACTGGTAGCGACTAAGGAGAGGTTAGAACAAATTATGAGAAAAGGAGATGGTTGAGTGAGAGGAGCAACAAGGAGGGAGAAAAAAAGAAATGGATATTTAGATAGAAGGACCACTGTGGGGTTGGAAAGAAACCTGGTTCTAAGAAAACTTCCAAAAACCCACAAGATGTCCCTGGCTAGGACTCCAAGCAATAGTTGAGAGGGTGCCTAAATGGGACTTCCCCTATAATCAAATGAATGACCACCTTATGTGCCATTATAGAACCTTCATCCAGCAATGGATAGAAGCAGAAGCAGAGATTTATAGCTTAGTACCAGGGCCAGCTCCCAGTCCAGCTGAAGAGAGAGTAGAGTGCATATGAGCAAATGGATCAGGATCATGTAAAGGAGACCCACTAAGATTGCTGACTAGAGCTATTGGAAGCTCACTGAATCAGAAGCAACTGCTGAGGAACCTACAGGGAAAGGAACTAAACCCTCCAAATGTAGATGACTGTCAAATGGCATGGGCAGTTTGTGGAGCATCTTGCAGTAGGATCAGACTATGTTCCTGTGCATGAACTGACATCTTGGAGCCCATTCCCTAAAGAGAAACACCTAACTCAATCTTAATGCTGAGATAAGGGACAGGAACCTACTTCAACTGGATATGCCAGGCTGAACTGCCCTCCTTGAGATTTTTTGCCCTCCTTGGGGAGTGGATGGTGGCATGGGGCACAGAGGGGGGCAGAGGAAGGACTAGGAGGGACTGGGAGGAGGGAAGGGAAGGTGAATAGTAGAATATATGGGAAAAAACTTTAAATACATAAAATGAAAATAAAAAGACTTAATTCATCATAGTTCATAGTTCTAGGAAGGCTCCTAAATGTATCCTGGGGTTTTTATTTATATTTTTTTTTGTTTTGTTTTGGCTTCTGTATCTCTACTTATTGTTAACTTTTCTTGTTAATTAAAGTCTGATAAACCTGAATGTGGCTTTTATACATTAAAAAAAACAAGAATGACAAGGCTCAGGGTGGCATGATTTGGGTGAGTTCCCCATACAGTGGCCAGCTGACTTTCTGTTTGGCTATAAGCATGACAATATGTTCTCTGGCAGAGTTACCTCACAACAACAATAAAATTATATAGATACCAAAATTTGTTAAAAATAAATTTATGATTATATTATTAAACATTTGGTTTGCATACTTATTTTATATACTTACCTGCCTTGTGTCATAAAGAAAAATAAATATTGAGGGTAGGAAAACTTAGAAAGCTGTGGCCTATGCTATTTGGTTATAGCTGCCCAAATTGACTAAAACACTAGTATAAATCAAAATTAACTTTAACAAAATAATTCTGTAAATTTTAATTTCTCTAAATTCTTAACATCTAAAGCAAAGTGAAAAAAGTCACCCCATCTTAGTGTCAAAATAACACAGAGAAGCTATTCCAAGATGCTTTAAAACACATAAGTCCTAAGTAGAACAAAGGTTAAAGAAGAAAAACTATAAAAATATCATGAGTGGTATTTATCCAATTATATTGTGAATTACATTGCTTGGCTTTACCACTTTGACTGTGTGTGTGTTTGTGTGTGTATATGTGTGGTTTTTCACTATTATCACTTTTTAGCTTTATACGATATATTTTGATCATGTTCCTTCCCTGCTCCCATCTTCTCTCCATTATCCCCATCTCCATATCCATCCCATTTCATTTATTCTCCTGTGTGTATGTGTTCTCTCCCAATCTCTAAAAAGAAGACACCAAAAATCAAACCAAATAAATCAGCAAGAGAAAAACACACCCAAGCAAAATAAAAACTACACAAAAGTTGAGTCACCATCCATTGTTGAGCACTGCAATTTTAATATTAAGAGAAATATTACAGGTATCAGATTAATGAGATTCAGTACGACCCCTGTGATCCTGAGCTGTAATTTCCAGTCTATTTATGAGCTCATGAACCTTATCTTTGGAAATACTTTGAGTTTCATCCTGGCCCCATGTGTTGAGAAGCTTAGAACGATGATGAACGTGTAATACTGCATAACACTGAGGTCCAGGTTGTGGTCTCTAAATAAAACTTTTTTCCCCAAAGGTGTCTCTTTGAAAAAAAAAATGACATAGTTCAGTTATGAAAGTTGAGAGCAAAAAAGCTGAGCTTCATACACCATAGTAAAAATCCAGATGGGAATAAAGGAGCAGTAGAGGTCTGTCTTTTTTTTTTTTTTTTTTTCTTTCAAACAGACTAAGGAATACAAGTTGAAGGGGCTTTCATTACCCAAAGGTGAAACAATTGGTTATCAATACGGCTATATTTTAATGGTCTGATGCCAGTATAAGGTGTTTCAAAGCAAAAATCCAAACCTAAACTAACAAAATGCCACCACCAAAAGTAAAACTAGTAGTAACTAATGGGAAATTAGAAAACCAGTTCATTACTGAAAAGAAGGAAAAAATATCAGGTATTTACCTTTCTGTTCTAAAAGAGCTGCATTTCAAAGTAAGCAAATTGATGGCAAGGGCATTGTTTCTTCATATTATTAAATAAAATGCTAAGTGAAGACAAAATTATGCCCAGATGCACCAGTGGATCTCGGCAATGTGACATTACCGAGAGATCCCAGGACAATATTAACTCTCCTGGTGAGAGTGCAGGACTCCACCACATATCAGTTGCTAAAAATACAAAAAAATAAAATCTGATTTAATCAAGACCCTAGTTCTAACTACCAGTTTAAAGGAACAGGGGACCTCATTAAATGACACCATGGGATCCAATTAGCAAAGCCTAGACAGTGTTTAGGAAAAACAACTTTGTTTCCTCAATGACTACATTATAAAAGAAAGAAAGGGAGAAAGACCGAGAGATTGAAGAGGGCATTTGAGTTGAGAGACTTAGGATAGATATCAACAACTGCAATATTAGGACAACAAAATCACACCAGGAAACATAGAAAGGTTAAGATGAGCCAAAATGTAAATACTAACCAATTTGATATTATTAGACAGGGTTAGCTATTCTAATAATGAATACTGCCTTGATTATATTTTTAAGTAAAACAGAAATGAACCTCTAACTTTCAAAGATGTAGTGGGAAGTGCTTACAGATACCTTGATGCTTTGGCTGGAATTTGCTTCAGAGAAATGGAGGTCCTGAAGGGGCAAGGCCAGTAACTGGGTAAGCAGCAGGAAGATTGGTTGTGAACTTATGCTTGTTGGTGTGGGCATTGGACATCTAGAGATTCATCATTGTCTTCTCTTTATATATGCTTCGCATCATCCCATAACAATTTTTAATAAAGCATGAAGAAATAAAGACCATTAGGCATGAGAAAAATGCTTGAACCATTGTCAGCAAGCCCTCCTCCCTCACAAAGAAGTAAAATTTACAACTTCTAGGAAGCCAGCCTTAAAAGCTCTGCTCTCATTCCCCTTCCCACAAGGATGATGCAATACATGTATCTTTTTCTCTTTTCTTAAGTATTTTTGTTTCATTTTTTATATGGCTGTGTTCAGACAGACATCCACTTGGCCCCCCAAATCTCACTAGAGAATCTCAATTTAGTATTAACATGAGTTAACTTGGTACCATGTAGAGACTTGACCACTAAGTAGGAAAAGCAGTGTCTTCATGAGCTCGAGGTCCCGGATTACAACTCCAGGGTCTAAATATTATCTGGTGATCTTTTCCCAGTCAAATGCTTTTTCTCCTGCCCTTGGTCATATTTCATACTGTGGGTCTGTATAAACCTATATGCAACTTAAAAATTTTAAACAAATAATTATGATATGTTCTAGAATTCTACCAAAATAATAATGAATAGGGTTTCTTGGAGGTATTTGTACATATATCTTAATATTGATATTTTCATAATATCTAAAATATGGAGGCAGTCCAAGTATTTGTTAGTAAATGAATGTGTAAGTAGACTGTGGTAAATCCACACAATGGAATATTATTTTGTCTTTAAAAAGGATAATCTGCAATATGATGCAGCATGGATGAACCTAAAAGATACTGTACTAAGGGAAAAAGACAAAAAAGACAGATATCACATAATCCCACTTATTCAAAAGCTGTAATATAGTTAAGATTCCAATGACAGAAGATAGAGTATAGTTTTAAGGAGAAGGAGGGCTGGAGAGCTGTTTAATTGACAGAGCTTGGCTTTTTAATGTTTGAAAAAGAGAATCATTTGGTTCAGATTAGCCTCAAACACACTCTATATCTGGTCACAAACTCCTGATCCTGCTGGCTCTTTCTCCCAAGTTCTGGGACTATAAACATGGCAACCACACTTGATAGTGGGAATTACATCATCTATTTTATTGGGTTGATGGGATAAAAAAAGGAACACAGAAAGAGACTGACAATTGGTAATTATTGCTAATTCTTGTTATTTTCAATCAGAATGAGACTATATCTTGGCCAAAAAAGAACCTAGTACATGTGTCCAAAATTCATAAAAGTGCTTTAGGGAAAACTGAATAGATTTTATCAGATAGAGCCAGCCCAGCAGCTGACTCTGAGCATTCTGCCATACTGGTGCAGAGGAAAGGCCAGTCACCACTCAGAAGCAGGTGAAAAGATGTAGAACTGGAGGAAGAATGCTTCTTGCCAGTTTCTAGGGTTCTCAATGGTTCTTGTTCCTAAACTGGATGAATCACAGAAAACTATAGCCTGCATCCAAAATTCACTTCCTCTTATCTTTAGTGTTTGCTCAACCAATGTTTTGGAGCTGATAAGAGTGTTTCACTTACAGATTTTTACATAAAAGTCTTTGGCAAAAAGCCATGAGGAAAGAATCTGGACAGCCACAATTCAATTACTGGATTTTAATGAATTCAGTTTGTATCAGAGTATGGTCATGAATTTACAAACATTGGCCAATGGGATACACAAAAGGCTAATATTTTTAGTATAGCTTATGCTCATAAAATTTCTGTCTTTGTTGATGGTGTGGGGTATGCTTAAGTTCTCACAAATTGTAACCCAGGGAAGGGTCCAAGTTAATCTTGTGTGAAACTTAGTCAATAGCATGTTGAGTACCAATATACAAATATGGTAAAAATTAGGATATAAAAGTGTCACTTTATTATTTCCTGGAGAAACCATACCTACAATATTGTATCTAAATTCTGCTCTTCAAAAATACAAAGAGATTTTCACAAACTTTTATATGTTTTAAGGATTAAAAAATATTTGGAGATCATCATGGATGAAGTCTTGTTAAAAGACTAAATATAAAGCAAGGATTTAGAGAGAAACAAATGTAATCCCCAAATGCTTCACCAGGTGTCAAAGCACAGAGATTATTTTATGTGGGATCAGAGAAAATACCTAGGATGATTGAATAGTTGAGGTGACAAGTGTAAAAACCTTAAATCACAACTAGACATTGACTCTAATATTTGGAACTGACCCCAAATAGTGATGAGTTTTTGACCCTAAATGTAAACATGTGAGTGCTATACAACCAAGGTCAGCACTGTTATAAGGAGGGTTTATACTTGTCTAGAGTTACTTTGATAGTCACTGTTAAGGTCTGAGTGTCTTATCTTCCAAAATTTATATTTTAAAACCTTAACCACAAAATAGATAGTATGAAGAGGTGGGATCTATTAGGAGATAGGACATATAGTCAGAACCCCCCGGGTATGAGACTGGTGGCCTTGTTTAAAAGGCCCCAGAGATTTGCTACTCTAAGCCCAGAACAAAAAGTGCCATCTACAGCCAGGAGACCAGCTCTCTACCAGCACCACCTTGCCCTTGGAAGTCCTAGCCACCAAAACCATGAGAAGGACACTTTTGCAGTGTAACACAAATTCTAATTGTTATTAAATGAAAACTCAAAGCCAGATACTGGGGAAAAGGCTGAAATATGAGAGAGAGGAAACAGACCTCAGTCGATTTTCACCCAGCTATCTTCCAAAGACCTCAGCCTGGCTTGTCACTTCTACAGAATAAATCATGTCTTCCTATGCCTGCTGTAAATACCTTCTTTGCCCAGTTGTTTCAATTTTGGGTTCTACTCTTCATCATATTCTAGAGTTAAGATTAAAGGTGTGAGCTATTACTATTTGGTAGTTAGGCCTTGAATTCACAGAAACACAGAAAGGTCTCTGTCTCTGGAGTTATGGGATTAAAGGCATAGGTCATCATTCTCAGTCTTTCCTGGGAATAAAGGCCTGAGTTCCCACTCTCTGACCCTCCTCACTTGACTGTGGGTGGATCTCTTCTCTGATATTCCAGATTGGTTTTATTAAATATAAAATATCACCACACTAAAGTTCATAAGTTCCCCAGCCCATGGTGTTTGTTATAGTAGCCCGTATAGCTAAAGATGACTCAACAGTCTGTGCTTCCCTGAAATTGCAGTTTGCAAGTGGCAATCTGGCATGGCAGTGCTCTTGGTTTGGGTGAGATGTACACATCCTTATGTATTAATTCTAACCCTGTAAACTTGGTAAACAACAAAACAATTGCTAACATTTCCAAGGTTGGTTTCCACTTATAAACAAAGATCATAAAAGGTAATGCCTCTCATCAGTTGCAAAAATTCAGTTAAATGGCACTCCGCATATTAATAACTGCCCTAGGAAAGACGAAGCAGGGCTCTACATTAGTTTGACAACACTGGGCCTTTCCTAGAGGGATCCAGTGATGATTAGATGCTGTGCTTTGTTTCTTTTTGATTTGTTTTTATAAGAATGTGAGAACTTAAAGCAGGCTCCAATTCTTTCAATAAAGAATAATCCCTAAGTGGAAACACTGGCAGGTTTTTTTTTGGGTGTTTGGAAGACCTGTCTGTAGAGAAATCTGCTCTACGGACAAACCAACCCAGCCCCAGAATTCCCAATAACCTCTTCTAGGTGATGGGGTGTCAGTATTCTTGCTGGGTACACAGCCTGCTGTGGATGAAAACCACTACTAAGTAATTTTGGATTAGAAAAGGGGGTAAAACACCCTTTGTGGTTCTCAGACTCCACAGAAGGAATGGCACAGACTAGACTTTCCCTACGATCCTGGAAGAAATGTAAGAAGATGTGGGAGGCCCATATCAAGGGCTCCATATACAGATAGAGTGCACTTGGCATAATGTGAGGGTATCCAGGATGGAGCTGGGACCAAAAGGAAACATTTAGCAACTGAGAAAGCAGGGGTGTGGGGATAAGTGGAACTCTAGCTGCACCACGGAGCTAATCTCCATCACGTGAGACTCAGCCTTCTCCCTCATCCAAGAATGGGGCGCAGTCCATCCATTGCCTGTTCTTCACATCCGTTCTGATGAGTAAGGAAAGTGCACGGCTCCTAACTGAGAGACAGCAGCCCCACAAGGCTTGTGAACAAATAAATATGCGCCCCAACCTACTGATGCATCTTTGAACTCTGATTTCACTTCTCAGGAGCCCAATTTCATTACTGGCAAGTGCTCTGTGCTGCAGAGAATGGCAGAGAGGGAAATAATGAAATTATACCCTCTTTGTTTGGACTTCAATGGTATCACAAAGCACAGAAACTTTCCATGATATCACCTCCTCTTAATGGGAATATTTACTGCCTGTGTCCCTTGAGTAATATCTTCTTTCTTTCACACTCTGTTCAATTTCAGGTTTCAATTTCAGCAATTTTATTGACATGACAGCATACACAAATGCCGCTGGAGTTAATCCAGCAATGCTCCATGTCTGGAGCCCATTTTATACCTTCTCCATATTTTCTATTATTTTCCATCTCTCATTTGCTGATAGACTGTCAGGGGATAGAAGGGTTATCTGACTGTCCTTGTTTTCCTTAGAAATTTTGGGGCGTTTCCCCTCACTTCTTAGATGGCAGTCTATTGCGATTTAAGGCAGCCTGGTAAAAGAACACGATCTGTTTTCTTTATGCTTTATCCACAGGAGGCATCTTGCCCATCTCTCTGGCTCCCCTGATATCAATGCCTGTCTCATGTAAATTTCAAATAATCTCATGCCTATTTTTGTTTTTGCCTGGGTATTTGGGGGACTAGAACTGAAGATTTTGAGAGTATTAAAGATTTGAAGAATATGCTGGTTTCTTTAGCTTTAAGCACAAAGAGTCTTAAAGAGAAAAACTACATTGTCTCTTGGTCTTAAAGAGTAGAATCTCCAAACCAAGGTGTTATCAAAGGCCCCAGAGAGAACCTACTTGATTATTCCAGGAGGGAGATTCATTCTGGGTGCTACTGGCTTTGTGGGTGTGCATCACTCCAAACTCAGCCACCAAGGTTCAGCGATTTCCTCACCACGTCTGTTTCTAAATTTCCTTTTCTAAATAAAGATAAGTCATTGGTTCAAGATTGACTCTAATCAGGTACGACTTCCTTTGGACTTGATCACATCTGTAAAGATTATTTTCAAATAGGGTCACAATTATGTATACTGGGGCTTGAGTTTAAATGCACCATTTGGCACAGTGGCACTCAACTTTTCCAATGCTGTGACCTTTTAATACAGTACCTTATGTTGTGATGACTCCCAACCAAAAAATTATTTCATTGATACTTCATAACTGTAATTCTGTTACTGTTATAAATCATCATATAAATATCTTATAGGCAGGATATCTGATATGTGACACACATCCTCAGAAGTTGAGAATCACTGCTTAGTAAAACACAGTTCAACCAACAAGGTTGTGTTTGGTTAGGGTTATATGGCAATATGTTAATATTGGTGAAAATATGGCAATATGTTAATGTGGCTTTGGGGTACTTGTTATTAGAACATGAAGGTGGTATGGTCACACCCTGTGGTTTGCACCTGGAATTCAGATGCTTCTTAAAAGATGTTTAACTCTGGAAGTGACAACCTCCTAAATACAAAGAGACCAGACTTTCCTAGCTGTGTTTTGCATTGGCAAATACACAGAAGCTGAGGCAGTACAAACAGAGATACTAATGAAGTACTGACAGCCTCGTAACTCACTTCAGTCCACATCTCCTCCCCCATACAAGTACCAAGGAAATACAAGGCAATCAGAAATAATGACATACGATAGCGTTACCATGCCCTCTTCTATGCTTCTCAGTCACAGGGTTGGCCTTGAGATGTTTTCTGTGTGCACAATCAATAGTACTGTAATCCCTATATGAGAAGTCCTGATGACTCAGATAGAAACATCTTCTTCACCACAAGATTCAAGGGGAAGATGCAGCTAATGAGCATATGTATGGGAGAGCTGTGGAAGACAAGCCTGGAGACAGCATCTCTCCCAGTTAGATTGCATGACCATAAGAGCTCACTTTAGTATGACCTCAGTGACAGTAGCAAAGGCCCTGGCCCAGATACATTAGCTCATCTATGCCCAGATGACCTCAAAGTCTGCTCTTCCCATCTCTAACCTCTCTCTTTATCTCTCTAGTCCCTCAATCTCTCACCTTCTCTGGTTGTCATAACTTCACATATGGACTATTGGAGTAGTGTTCCAATTGGCAGCTTGTCATGGAGTTTGTTTCTTTCACTCTGGTTTACATACAGCTGGGAGTTCTTTCCAATGTCACAGCTTCCAACTACCCAGACCTGGCATAGCTCCTCACACCATGAAGATGTTATCCTAACTTCCAAATGCATCCAAATCTCCTGAAGAGATTGTTCAAACTAACATTTCTAGCTACAACTCCAGGGTTCATTGTTCACTTGCTGGAGGTGGGGCTGAGCTTTTGTAGCTCTAACAAGCTCTTTGATGCTATGGTGTCGCTGGTACAGATACTTTTGGACAACTGGCCTCAAATAGTTGGTAGCAATCATGGACTGACTCTGGTTGTTTCTCCAGCTTCCTTCCTCTCCCTCTCTCCACTGATGTTTGAACTCCAGCACAATGATGTCCTTGCATTTCCTGGTAGACACAATGTTCTTTCCCAGAACTGTCATATCTCATTCTTCCAATTTTCCCACTTGATGCGTTTTGAGAACTTTGCTTTGACAATGCTGCCTGATGATATCTATAGTGAGGTCTCCATTTGCATCCTGCATCAGATGCTTTATGCATGATTTCCGTGCTTTCCTATTTTCATGCACCTCTCAGTCCCTAGCTAACTAGACTTGCAGTCTAGTAATTTCATTTTTTGTAAATACTGGGAATTGACCATAGGACCTCATGCCTATTAGGTAAGTATTCTACCAGTAAGCTACAGCTACAATGACCACATGAAAAGATTCTAAAGTGCTAGAATCCTGCCCTTTGGATTGTTTCTTCTAACATTCAAAAGATGCCCGATAAGTGTTTGTATCCTTCAATTAACTAGAAAAATTAGCTGAAGAATTCTGCACAGTGAAGAATCTATACTGTCCTTTTGTGCCTTGTAAATCCTTATTTTCTTCTCTGTAGAGACTCAGAAAACTTTATCATTATTCAAACTTGGAGGATGAGGAAATGCATATCAGAAACTATGTTTAAATTTTTCCTTTGCAATACTCAAATCAATTAAGAAGAAATTAAATTGTGTGCATGTGTGTGTGCATGTGCACAAGCATATGCGTGTGTGTGTTAAAATGCTTTAGCAATAAGCAGATATAACCAAACAAAATAAACCACCATGGGGTTAGAAAGCACAGAGACAGTAATAAACTGAGACAGAAAGACAGTCAGGTAGAGCACACTTTGTCGTAACATCACCTGAGATGGGAGGTCTGCCATAGGAAGGGCCTCTGTAGAGCACAAGGATCATTACTATTGTACACATATCAGAGAAAACTAGCCAGAGTCGCCCCTCCAGGAATACTATACAACTAAGGATGTGGGGACATCAAGCAACCTTCTCCATGTCATGATGACATGGAAGCTGAGCAAAGACAAGAAAGGAAAAACATCGTGTGGAGGCTTGGGTTCTATGTATGTTTATATAATTGGGGTGTGGCCACTCAGGTTGATAGATTCAATCCATCATTTCTCCTACTGGTCCTAGTAAGTTCAATATGAATAATTTTCACAGGTATTACCAAATTTCTTTGGTTTTCAGTCAATCAGCTCTCAATCATGCAATTGAGGCCTCAAGCATGGAACAACCTGGAACTGGAGAAAGTGAGCATTTGTGTTGCTCAGGCATTAAGAGGCTGTGGCATTGAACTGTTGAGTACCTGTTGCTTGGGAAGCTTCCTTTTCCTGGGGCCTCCCTTCAGGGAAAGAAGAATACAAAAGGGGGGGCAGCTACATTGTTCTAGTTCAGAAACAGAGAAGCCTATGTTGTACTTGGTTCAGTATTGGACAGAGATAATTATGTGTCTATCAGCCCAGCTTTGTCAAAGGCAGACTTCACTCGCTTACAATGCACAACTCTGCCTTTCTCAAGTAAGTGAAACTAAGCTGGTAGCTCAGTAGTAATTTTAGATTCTTTCATAGCTAAAAATAAGAAAAAATATAAACTAGCGGAAACTGGGTGACACCTTTTTGATGGTCTTGGGAACATAGAAATGATCAGGGAAAAGCTATGAGGAAATCAAGACTTAGGAGGAACAGAGATGCTGCTCTAAGCACCTTCTACGTTCAAAGACCATGAGGTATAGCAGTCTCTTTGAACTGATGCCAGTCCAGACCCCAGAAGTAACAGGTGCTCCCAAGTCTGGAGTTTTCTATTTTTACAAAAAAAAAAAAAAAAAAGAACCTAGCAGTGACCAGATCACTGTACAAAAAAGTCTACAGAATACTTACCATATAGACATGAAGTTACCCTATTAAATATTTATTGAACTGGTGTGTTTTTCTATTTAAAGTACAGAGTCTGAAACTGTGCACTAAACTGAGTGAGAGTCTTTAGCTTTCCATTACAGCAGCCATTGCAGAATTGTTGCCTTATTCTTCAGTCTCAACAATGCTCAGATTGATTGTCATTCCATCATGGCACAAACCTGTCTGATATTGCCCTAATAGTTTCAATCATTGTCCCCAACCCCTATAGATCTTTTTCGTTAAGTGTGAATTTGTGAAAGAGCTAGGAGATATGTTGAAGAGGTGTGGGAAGCTAGAGAGAAGGAAAAGAGGATGGATATGGTAAAGATATATTATATATCTGAATGAAATTTTCAAAATAAAACTTTGAAAACTTTGTTGATGGTGAGGTAGTCGCTGAGCACAGTTGGTCTCCTCCCCGCAACACTTGCCTCGGTTCCTTGAAGCATCGCAGAATCCACAGCTTCCCCATCTCCTCTCTGCTAGAATTGTCTTTCCACCAGTGGTGTGGTATGGTCTGTCATTGCCCTGGGAGGTACCATGGTCTCTGCTTCTCCTCTGGACCTGAAGATGTCAGCTATGCCTGATAGAATCTCCCTTTCCTACTTCATCAGAAAGTACCACTGATAGATTTCAGAGTCTAGATGGGGCCAAAATGCCAGTTGATAATGATGGGGCCATTCTATACCCAACACCTGCTTTAGTGGAAGGGAACTGCTTATGCTGTAGTATCTGCCAAACTGTTTAGAGCACTGGCTCTTTCAGGTTTACTTTTGGCCTCCTAATGTTCACGGAGTAAGAACAGGCATTGTCTCTGCCTTGCTCACTGCTCCATCTACACATCACACTGTGACTGCTACATATTAATGTCTCCGTGAAAGTGTTTTGGATGAATGGCTGATTCCAATGAGTACTGGGCTAGGAGAAAAACACAATGCCTGTCTGCCAACAAACAGGGCTTTTGTTCTGGACACATGGACTGTGCCTGGCTCCTTCTCCCTCTGGGGTGTGTTCACACAGGATGCTCATCGATCTCCATTAAACACAGCTATCTGGCAGAAGAGCTCCTCCAATTTGCCAGCCATGCCAAGATATAGCTGGAAGTTCAACTACACCATCAGGCAGGAGGCCAAAAAGTCATTGCTATCCCATTTCCCATCTTAAATAATGCCCCACATTATCCAGTCAGGCTTGCCAGGCCATGGTAAACAATATGCGGCAGGTGATCACTACATAGTCCAAAGAACACAATGCTCACAGAACACAGAACCCCAAACTGGCCTATAAAAATTTAACATCCTATCCCTTCTCTTTCTTCCAAGTCCATCCATTGTTGATGCAGAAAAATCAAAATCCGAATAAACTTAATTTTCTACCTCCTGTTGTCATGGGACAATTCCAAACTGTATGCAGAATTATCTCTCCCACCACGTGCTTTACTTTTTAGTCAACCAAAGGCACAGTCATCTTGTGATTTCTTCTTTCAGGGCTATAACCTGTTCTGTCTTCAACTGGAAGTTGGGAAACATCTTCAACCTTTTCACCCAGTATCTCATATGTTTCATTTCCTCAAAGATCCAGAGAACTGCAGAGAAATAAAATCAAAAGCACTTGTGTCTTGGGTTTTTCTATTGCTGTAATAAAACACCATGACCATAGACAACTTGGACAGGAAAGAGTTTATTTTGCCTTACAGCTTGTCGTTCATCATTCAAGGAAATCAGAGCAGAAATTTAAGGCAGGAACCTGGAGGCAGGAACTGGAATGGAAGACATGCAGGGATCTTGCTTACAGCTTGCCCTTTATGGCATGCTTGGCCTGCTTTCTCACAGCATTCAGGACCCCCAAGCCAAGAAGTGATGCTGCCCACAGCAAGGTGGGCAGTCCTACATCACTTATCTACCAAGAAAACACATGCTAGGCTTGCTCACAGCTCATTCTGTGGGGCATTGTCTCAGTTAAGGCTCCTTTTCCAAAATGACTCTAGTTTGTGTGTCAAAATGACATCAAACTAGCCAACACAACTTGTCCCACAATCATGAGGACCAGAGTTCAGATCCGAACACACATATAATTAGACAGTCATTCCATAAAATTGCCTTCAAGCCCTGTAAGGATGTTGAAGGTAGGCATGATTGCTGAGACTTGCTGGCTTTCAGACTAATAGGGAGGAGACTTAGGTTCAGAAAGAGATCCTGCCTCAGAGAAACAGGAGGAACCTGATGGAAGAGGAAACCTTCTGGCCTCTGTGTATAAGCCAGTCACATCCACCAGAAAGCACATACATATATACACACACTCACACAGGCATATAAACAAATTTAAAAAAAAGCTTTAAAAGAAGCCCAGAGGATCAAGAAAACATGTAAATGCAGCAATTCGCCAATTCTATTCCAAAATACTGTAAAAATACAAGCAAATCTCATCATAAATACGTTATTGCCAAAGCTTACAAGTTAATCCCCAATAGCCATAGGCAATAACATTTCCCAGAGAAGAATGATAATGTCTTCAGGAAACAATGTATCAGCAAGTATTGAGAATTGGATTATTAACACTACCCCACAGGTCTCAGCACAGGCTATGCCTTGGCTCATTGCAATCTTGGCAATGACCTATTGATTCTGAACAAAGTTGGTAGAGAACATGTGGGTATTTCATTGCTGAGTTACCTGCTCCTCCCTGATGCTCTGACCTTGCTAACAATGGTGATGTTCTTAGAGGTATCTTCTCTTGGGGTGGAGGATGAGATGAAAATTATTCTCACAGGCTTTGAATTTCTTGCTATGTTCTGAATCTGCTCCTTACAATGTGGGTTGCAGGAATGCAAGACCCAAACACAGTCAAGAGATCAAATAGCCATCAGTTCTAACAGTTAGGAGCTCGTCTGCTTGCCAGAGGCCATCACTATTGGTCTTTACCTGTGCACTCACACTCTAGGTCACATTGAGCACATGAACTCACAGTCACATGCAACATGGAAACATGTGTGAAATGTTACTAGAGAGATTTATTCTAAGTTCTACTGCGGAGGTGTGCTGCTGGTAGGGAGAAAGCTGTTTCCTCTTGCTGAGTTGAAGCAGGTCAGTACCTCTGGGTCTGTTGTAGTAATGCTCTCAGCCAGTGAGACTTGTAGTATGAAATGTAGATTTCTGGGCAGTGAGATATATAGGAAAAAAGCAGACTTTTGTGGTCATTTGATGATTCCACTTGATCTCAGACTTAGAGGCGGCACTTTAAAGTAATTCCTGAAAGGTTCTACAGCCTGCAGGACCTAAAGCCACTTTCGTTAACAACCATATGTGCTTGTGGCCTAGCCTTGGGTTTTAGAGAGCAAAAATGTTGGTATCTGAATATTGACCCTGCCCATGTAATTTTTAAAACAGTTAAACCATCCAAGGTTCTTTCCTCATCTGTAAAGTTTAGATGCTGGAACCTATTGCCTAAATAAGGAATTTCCCATGATTGATCACATAGAGCAGCCAACATGGATGCTGCTTAATTGTATTTGTGCTTAGCAACTCATTAAGCAGAACACAGGACACAGATTGAAACAGAGCTGGGCTCAACCTCCATGCAGTGTTTACTGAAACCAGCAGGACACGTGTCCTCTTTGGATCTCAATTTCTCATCCATGCAAAGAGAATTGATTCAGAGTCTTTGGAGGATGCAGTGAGCAAATGTCTGGCATGAGACATTCATGGAATGAAGTATAACAGACCCACCGAAGTTTTGGTTTTCTGGTTCCTGTGGCTGTGCCTTTCTTTGGATCAGGACCCAACTTTACAGCCTGGTCTCTGCCTCTATTTGGAGAAAAACCTAAGCCTGTGCATCCTTACAGCTCTTCCTCCTCACCGGCTCCACCTCACCAGATTCTCTTCTTACCAGCTACTCCTCACCAGCTCCTTCTGCTCACCAGCATCTTCTCCTCACCAGCTCCTCTTACCAATTCCTCCTCTAGGCCTGAATTTGTCTCCCTTGGTCACTCCCTTTTTAAAACTTTCTATCTTGTATTTTTAAGTTTTAAAGTTACAGAAACCCTGCAGAGAATCCCCACATAAGCCACATCTAACTTCCAATATCAGAGTCTAACATTCAGAAGGTATATCTGTCACTAGTGAACCATGTAGACACCTGATTATGGACTGAAGTTTAGACTTTGCTCAGATATAGCAAGTTTATATAGCTTCATTTTGGCATTGATCCTGAGTATTACCCAGGATGCCATGTTCCACGTAGACATTGAGTCTCTTGAGATTCCTCTAGGTGTGATTTTCTCAGACTTTCCTTGTTTTGAGAGTCTTACTTTTAATATTTGAGACATCCTAGCCAAGCATTTTTCTAGAATATACTTTTTAGACTGATGTTTTCCTTGTGATCATACTAGGGCTGCAGTATTTCTCTGCTTTGTTTTGTTTGTACTGGGGAATGACCTCATGGAGGGATAATGCTATAGCTACCACATCATATCAAGACTACAAGCTGTCAACCAGCTTTGACCACCATGTGAGTCATGAGGCTGAAGTTCTGTTTGTAGGATTCTTGACCACAAGCTCATCTTTTTAGATCGTTTCATTTTGTGTTGTTTGAAAAAAAAAAAAAAACTATATCCACATTCAAAGGTTAGGAAGTTACTCTTCTCCTCCACAAAGGTGAGAAAGGTCCATCAGTGATTTGGAGGCACATAGCTTTCCCCTACTTATTTAGTTACCATTTCAGGACTGACGGGTGTTTATCTTGTGCATGTTGATCCAGCCCAGAGCCCCTCTGATTCCATATATTATCTCTGCTTTAGCCAAGAACTTCCAGCTGGCTCGTGTGGTCCTTTGACAAACACTGTCATTGTGTATTTTTAAACAGTTCTCTAACTTTTTAGCATTATCTGATGCTCCAGGATCATCTTGTATGTTCCCTTCTCCCACAATAAATCATTTCTCCAGGATCACTGGACCTCTCTATGAGAGACTATATCTAAGACAAGGATCTGTCTCTCTCTGGGGTATGTGCATTGTGACCAGAATGCTAATGGTTCTAGACCTTCTCCTATGACAGAGGAGAAAATGTATGTGCTGCTAAGCCATTGATATAAACATATCTACAAAGATTTTTACATGTATCCATCTGTATCTATATTAAGTGAAATATGAGTTCATAGATCGTTGTCTCCTACTCTGGATTCTTCCAACTTCCCTTCCTTGCCTGTCTACAACCTTCTAAATCATCCATGGGAATCCAGTCCTCAATGCCCATTCATTTTGTTCCTCAATTGTAGCACACATGTACAATAGTTTCTGAATTGTTAACCTGTACTGCCATGGGAAACACACATCCCCAGCCATGGCAGTATTTGTGTATAGTTCCTTTGTCTTTGGTCCATAGTCCTCTCTCATTTCTAAAGTTCCCGAGATGAGTATTTTCTCCTTATGTCCCCAAAGAGGCTTTTTTTTCAATCTTGGTGTGATGGTGCATACCTTTAATTATAGTCTCAGGGGGCAGAGGCAAGTGGATATCTGTGAGTTTAAGGCTAGCCTGATCCACATAAAGAGTTCCAGGATGGCTGGTGTTACATAGTGATTCGGTCTAAAATTTTTTAAGTTTTTTTTTTTCTTTTAGATTTGTAATATAGTTAAAGTCTTTTAACCAGTCTACATTTAATCCTAGAACCATCCTAAATAGTTGTTTACATGAACATTTGTTAAGGCTCACTGACTGTGCTGGGAAATTTTATGGATCTTGGCAAATGTATGATGCATGCACACACCATTACATCATCATACAAAATGGCTTAATCACCTCCAAACAATCCCATGAGCTGCACCTGCTCAGACCTCTTCCTTTCCTCCCCTGACAGCATAGTCTCTTCACTGATTCCACAGCATTGCCTTTTTCAGAGCATGGCAGAATTAGAACAGAGCATATGCTTTCCAGCAGGCTTCTTATACTTGACAATATACATTTAAGGTCCCACATGTCTTTCTGTGGTTTTATAGCTCATTCCCTTTTCATCACTGACTGGTATTCCTTTGTGTGTAAGTGCTGTAGGTTGTTGATTCTTTCCTCCATTGAAAATAATCTTGGTTGTTTCCAATTGGGGACAATTAAGAATAAAAATTCAGTGAATTTTGTGTGATGGTTTTTCTGCTTCAAATCAGTAGAATAAAAGTCTGAGTACAGTTACTGAGTGATATGACAAGGGTATTTAGCCTTGCTCAGAACTGCCAAATTGTCTTTAATGTGACTACCGCAATTTACATCCCCACCATCAATGAATAATACTCCAGGTTTCACATCTCCACTAAACATTATCTTCAGTATTTTGAGTGTTAGCCATCACATCCTAAGAGGTATGCAAAGAATCTTGTTTTTGTTTTAATTTGAAATCCCCTAGCAACAAATGATGTAAGCATTTTTCATTTTTTATTTGCCATCTGTATCTCTTCTATGGTATCTGTTCAGAAATTCTGCCTCTCTTTAATTGCCTTATTTTTAAGATCTGCTTTCTAAGAGTTATGTGTAGAGTTTACACAAAATCTTTTTATCAGACACATTCCTTACAATTTTTTTCTTTCAGTTGGTGGCTTTCAAAGTGTCTTTTACAAAAGTAAAAATTTTAGTTTATTTATTTGTGTGTGTGTGTGTGTGTGTTGACACATGCACATGTGTGCATGAATGCCAAAGCCAGATCTCAGCCTCAGGTGCTATTCCTCAGGAGCTGCTCATCTTGTATTCTTTTTTGTTTTGTTTTGGACACAGAACTTAAGGCTTGAGGATTGGGCTGGGCTGGCTCAATATCAGCACCCAAAGAATTCACATGTCTCTCCTTCAGTGCTGGGAGTACAAACTCATGCTACCACACCTGGCTTTTTATGTGAATGTGGGGAATCATATCCATTACTGTTTTACTGCTGTGATAAAACACCATGACCATAGCAACTTACAAAAAATCACTTATTTACACCCAGAGCTCCAATGGGATGCAAGTCATCACTATCACTATGGGAAAACATGACCGTGGGCATGCATGGCGACCAGAGCAGCAAGTTAAGAGTTTACATCTTAAACCACAAGTGTGCAGTATAGGGAGAGTGAACTCAAAATAGGCGACTCTCTAACCTTCCACAGCCATCCTCCAGTAAGATATTCCCTCCAACAAGGCCATACCTCCTAAAACCCCCAGTGGTACCATCATTTGGGCATCAAGTATTCAAATATCTGAACTTATGTGAAATATTCCCACTCAAACAAACACAGGGAGTGAACACAGGTTCTCATTGTTGCATGGTTATGAAATTAGTGTTTTCATTGCATTTATATGTTTGTTTATTGTATGTCCATGTGCTTGTGCACGCTGTAGGATATTGTTCTTCTGCACTGTAAAGATTTGTTGCTTGTTTAATAAAATGCTGATTGGCCAGTAGAAAATACAAGCCGGGTTAGCAGACTAGGAGAATTCTGAGAAGCGGAAGAGCAGAGGAAAGAGGTCACCAGATGCAGAGGAAGAAAACTGAGAATGCTATTCTGAGAAAAGTACTAAACCTGGATGGTTTAAGAGTAAGAGTCAGCAAGTAACAAGTCTGAGCCATAGGATAAACAGTTCATAATTAATATAACCCTTTGTGTAATTCTTTTGGACGAAGGGACTGTGGGTCCAGACCTAGGGGTGAGCTGTGCCAGAGACTTCTGATTACGTGTGTGTGTGTGTGTGTGTGTGTGTGTGTGTGTGTGTGTGTATCTGTCTGTCTGTCTGTCTGTCTGTCTGTGGTAGTGTACATGTGAAGGTCAGAGAATAACCTGCAGAACTCAATTCTTACCTTTCCTCATATTCCAGCAATACAATTCATGTCTTGGGACTTAGAGGTGAGTACTTTAATCCACTAAACCATTTTGCAAACTTGAAAATGTTTAGTTTAATAAAGCTCAAGTTGTCACTTTTCTCCTTCATGAATTGCGCATTTGGCATTACACCCCAAAACACATCGCCCAACATAAGATCACCCAGACACTCCTCCTGCTTCTTCTTTGGATGGTTTCTAGTTTGTATTTACCTGTGTGTCTATGCTCCACTCTGAGTACAGCTTTGTGAGTGTTAAAAATCTGTGTTTATGTTCAGTGCTTAGGTGCCATTCTTTACTGAGTTACCATCACTCCCTTGTCACATATCAGATTGTTTGTGTGGCATCCTGATTTCAGGCTCTATTCTGTCCCCTGGGCTTCATATCTATTCAACTGCCCCACTCACACTGCAATCCTATAACGTTTTAGGTTTTAGTAAATCTTGTAATCAAGCAGTGAAAAGTCTGTTTTAGTTTTACTTTTACTTTTGTTGCTATAATGAAATATCTGGACCAAAAGTAGCATATGAAGGAGAAGGTTTTTCGTGTTATAAGTCCAGGCTTTAGGCCACCCTTTCAGGGATGTCACAGTGTCAAGAGCTTGAGACATCTAGTCATATCACACTCATAGTCTAGAGCAGAGAGAAGCAAACACACCCGTGATGCCTGCTTGCTTCTTACTTTGTAGCTCTCTAGCTCTTATGGTCCAGCGCCACAGGAATAGTCTACTCATAGTAAGTTGGGGCTTCAATTTATTTTGCTTCTAATGTTTATAATGTCAAGGTTGGGAATATTTTAACTTCATTTTCAAAGAATAAGTTCGCTGGACAGAGAATGCTACATTGGTAGAATTATTCTCTAAACACTAAATATTCCACTTTCTTTTCGATGCAGGATTTCTGACAAGCAGCCCATTGTCATTTTTACCCTTTAAACTCTGCAGTGGTTTCTTGATTTTGTGCTATTGCTGCTTTCTGCTTACTGCAAGGTTTTCTTTTGCTTCCTGAGGTTTTTCTCATCCCATTAGTTCCATGGTTTGGTTTGGTCACTGTAATTAATTCTGAAACATTCACAGTTATTATCAACTGCAATATTTATTTATCTTGCATGTTTTTCAGTTTTACTTGTATTATATTTTTGATACTATGTTGCATATTTAATAAAACCTGGAATATCAAGAGATCAACCCAAAGTCAAAAACTAGGCAGAGGTAGATCTAGGAGCTCTGAATCTCTGTTAGTACCTGAAGCCAAACAGCTGGCCTTCAAAAGGGCACAACTTTAATCCCAGCACTGGGGAGGGGGTCGCCAGGAGTGGTGATCTTTAATCCCATAACTCTAGAGACAGAGATCTTACTGTGTTTCTGTGAGTGAGTTCAAGGCTGACTACCAAATACAGTAGCTTATATGCCTTTAATCCTAACCTGGGTGGGATACAGCTGAGTGGGAAGGGCAGTTAAGGCAGTTTAGGAAAACAACAGCAATTGTAAGTGATCAGGAGTGAGACTGAGGAAGATGGAAGCTAGCTGGGTGAGATCTGACTGTGGTGTTTCCTCTCTCTGACATCTCAGCTTTTCCCTGACATCTGGTTAGGAGTCTCGTTCATTACAATCAGAATTCATGCGACATTAGATATTTAATTCTGTATTCATTATCTTCCCCTTTACAACTCAGGTGTAGAAGTTTCTGTTGGCCTGTCTTCTATTTCACAGATTCTTCTTTCATCTGCGTTGAGTCCACAGTAACCCTCCTGAAGCGTTCTCCACTTCCCCATGCTTTTAACTTTTTGACTTCCCTTTTGATCCCTTTTTAGTGCTTTTATCTCTTTGCTTAGTTACATGTCTTTGTACTTTGTCTAATTTTCCATTAGATGCCTTTATTTTTTTATCATAGTTATGTTAAATTCTCAGGTATTTCTAGCATCTGTCCCATATATGTACTGAAGATTATTTTATGTATCCAAACTTTACATACAGCATATTTTGCAACGTTTTTTAATTGAACAAGGTATATTACATAATAGAAATTCAGGCAAATGGATCTTTAATGTGAAGATTTATTTTAATGTGGCTAGGAATCTCATTGTTTAATGTCTATTTTGGTTATTAATACCAGGGGCTAAAATTCCACATGTACCCTTGTTTTGGTCTCCCCTCTTGTCTTAGGGACCACCCTCTGTGTTGCTTCTTTGTAAGAGCTCATGCCTTGCTCCCTTTTATTGTTAGTACACTCAGAACCTGCTGGTGGAGTGTTAGGGTGGAAGATCATTCTACAATTTTTCCATTAAGCCTTTGACTTTTAGTGTGGGGTCATATCTTGAACCTCGTGTGTGTTTCTGATTCTCCCCCAGGAGCAGAGCTCATCACCCCTTCTTCCTGCAGCTTTAGGCTGCTGCTGCCAAGCCCACTCCCAAAGACTCTGTTCTCTGTTGACTCATCCACATTGGGAGAGATGAGAGGGCTGGAGGAAAGTTTCTATTCCATAATTGGCTTAAATTTTCAGCTCTTGCTTGAACACAGCTCTCTCTCTCTCTCTCTCTCTCTCTCTCTCATATCTTCCCTTCTTCCCTCCCTCTCTCTCTCCCTCTCTCTCTCCCTGAAGTGTGGGCCTCTGCTCCAGAGAAGATTCCAGTATGCTGCACAGTGACTATTGTTCCCTCCCCCTGCCAAAGCCACAGCAGATCTTCGTAATATTTTCCGTGTACATATATATATAGTGGTATTACTAAAGAGGAAAACCACAAATGTGGGAGAGTCCCTAAGACCATGGACTCCAAGAGCCTCCGTCTTACTCCAGTGTACACATGTCCCCAGCCACTCACCCACTTGATATCCCTACAGTATTGGGCTCTCATAGCTTTTCTGATCAGCAACTCCTCCATCTGTATATTTTCTGTCCCTAGATGCAGAGATTGAGACTCTTTACATACAGTTGGTATAAATTGTCAACTGGCAGGATCCAGAATCACCTGAAAAGGTGATTTGTGAGAAAATATCCTGAGTATGTTCACTGAGACGGAAAGCCCAACTCTGGGTGGCTCTGTTCCCTCAGCAGAGAATCTTAGACAGTGTAAGTGAAGAAACTAAGCAGTAAGTAGTATGCAGGCGTCCATTGCTCTTTTCTGACATGATACAGCCAGCTACCTTCAGTTCTGGCTGCTTTGCCTTCTTGCCATGATGGACTGTCCTTGGAACTGATGGTAAATTTCACTCCTTTCCCCTTTCAGCTCACTTTCTGAGGACTTTAAAGCAGCAACAGAAAAACAGACCCAGGTATCATGGGACTACAGTTCTCTGTAAATCTAAGAAAGACATTTGATTGATTTCAGTGTGTCTAGATTTTTTTTTTTATTCCATACAGATAGAGATGTTGTCTTCCAAAAATTTCATGTCAGGGTTGAAACTAGAAGTTCATTTCTCTTCCTTAGACACCACCTTTCTCCACGTTACCCCTTTACCGGAGTGTCTCAGTCCTCAGGTCCTTCCTTGTCAATTCTCTCAGTAAACCTCACTAGACCAGGCTAGCCCACAGGGCCTTCTCTCTCCTCAAAAAACTTATCTTGGGATCTTTCATTGAATATTTACTCACTGTCTGGCTTAGAACTCATTTACAATATCTTCCATGGCACCATGCCATTGGCTTTACTCTCATATATTTGTATCTGAGTATCCCATGGATCTATCCTGGTCAGATGCCACCCTAGGTGGTATTAATACCATCCATGGCATTCCCTGCCAATAGTCCCACTAAAGAAGTAGCATAAGGTCTCCCTGTCCCTTCTGGCTTTTATGAATTTTATATTGGGGAGTTAATTGTCTCATGTTTAGTCCAAGCTGTTACATCTTATTTAAGTCCATTCCTCTTGACCATTGATGCTCTAGCCCAGCAAGCCACAGTGTACTGTTGAGCACTGTCCTTGGTACCGTCTCCCCTTGACCCCAAGGCACATCACATGCAGCTCAGCCCCAAATGCTGTCATTTACAAACCCCCACACTGACCTTGTGATGTCTTGGTCCCATACCTTTCCATAGGGGGAAAAATATTTTTTATGTTTTAAAAGAAAGGTACCATAGCTAGAGGGATTTCTAGTTGATTCTTAAATGTCAGGTTTTTATTCTTTTTTTCTTCTCCATAGAGACTTTTCTTATTAATTTAATGTTTTATGTTAACTAAGCAAGCAACCAAAAAATATGGAATCATTTGCCCATTTTCAAATACAAATATCCCTTCCATTCTCCTTTGCTGATGGGTAAATATTTCTCTCTTCTCTGCTAAGCTGTATAAAAGCTAAATATAATTTCTGATGCCAAATTTTTTCTCATGAACTCAATTTGGTCAACTGTGGTGCTGAATTTAGGAGGTGCAAATGTTCATGTTTCCCAGTTAAATGTGTTGTGTGCACAAGGATGCTATTATGTCTCCAGTGGTCGCATCTCTCTTAGCATTAACTTCACAGCCTATTCGGAAACTTCCAAAGGGTTGGTTCTTTGTGAACAACATGTATCCATTACCCCTAGGAGGCTCTGAGCCACCTCTTCTGTCACTAATCTGTCTCACTGCTGTGACATCCCCACCTTTTGGCTAAGAGGAAGTGGAGAAGTCATAGCAGCCCTCTTCACTCTGTTGAAAGCATGGGTCACTAAGGCCATTAGCATTATATCTGTAGTTCTCCAAGCTTTTAGAGGTATAGAAGATGTCATCTACATTCCTTATGGCTGATTTGATAAGATGAGGAGAGCACAGAACAGTTTTATCTTAATTTTGCTACATTATCCAACACACACGCCACAGAGAGAGAAGAAAGAGAGAGAAAGAAGAAAGAGAGAGAGGGAGAGAGTAATGCAAAATGGAGGGTGGGGTGAGATGGGTTCAAGGACAGCTTTGCCTCTATATGAACAACATGGCCCTTTCCATATTCAGATTCTGCTGTGCCTACACCACCCATCATTGTCCTCACCTAGCACCCACCGGGGCCTGAATAAGCATGTGTGCAGATGTCTGAACCCAACTTCGAGTAAGATCTAAGTTCTGAACTTCTGGGTCATATGCAAATTAGAGGAGAGGGCTTGATGGAGGAATGTTCTCCAATTCCTTAGTCTGACACTTCAGAGCCTCTGAGCAGATCCTGTGGGGAGCTCTAACAGCTTTTGTTTTTCTTTGTTTTGTTTTTCCACAAAACCTAAGCTCCTTGAACATAGGGACTGGATTTCTTTTCTAAGTCCTCATTATCTTGCCCTGGCCTGTCATTCACAGCATGTTATTTGGAATGGTTTTGTTGTATTTATACCATCTTTATTTGAATTATATGTTATGATAAAATGGAACTTTATTACGCAGTCTCCACGCCTCCTTCTAGGAATTAAGAAGAAGCAAATTTGGGCCCTAAGCTCTTTCTTGTCAAGTTAATGCAGAGTTCTTAGTGAAATAATCCACGCAGGCAAAGGGTTAGCATAATAAGACCATAGTATTAGGTAGCAAGAAGTGTAACCAAATTTAGGTCAATATACAGAATATGAATTTCTTTGATAGACTCAAGAAGACCAGGTAGAGGTTTAAGAAAAAAAATGGCTACTCACATAAGTAGTATTTATTTTACTTCAGATGTAGGGGATGCAAACACAGGAAGAAATGATTCTCAGACAGAATTCCAGCCTTCTCTCATTCTCTCACTGGGGCTACAGTTTCATAAGAATAGCTCCCCTGTCCTACTATGGCATCCTCTGTGAATAGTGTCACAGAGAGCCAGCAAGGATGTCTGTACTTCAGTTCCAGGGGATCTACTGCTCTCTTCAGCCTCTATGGGCCCTGCATGCACACGGTGCACATACATGTCTGCACACACACTCATATAGATAAAATAAAAATAAGGTTTTTAAAAGAGAGAAGAATAAAGAGAATGAAAGATGGGGAACAAGAACGACAAAGGTAAAGAGTAGCATCACCACACGCCCACACGTGGTACTGCTTTCCGTCTACCCCTCCCCCAGAGGCCTGAGTGACATCATAGCCAGTAAAGATGTCATTGCCACCTAGACTGATGTTTTGGCTTGACTATCCCCTAGGCTCATGTGTTAACAGTTGTTTCCCAGATGTTGCCACTATTTGTTACTAGAAGCTTTTGGAGCTGGGGGCTAGCTGGAGAGAATGAGGCACTCCTCGGAAGGCTTTTACTGGTCCTTCTTCCTCTCTCTGCCACCTATCTTCTGTGACATCAGCTGCTCAGCCACACCTTCTCTGTCATGACAGACCGAACCCTTGAGGCAAAATAAATGATTTCTCCCATTATGCTGTTTCCCTCATGCATTATGTATCAGCTGTCTGGTTGACATTGTAAGTCTGCAGGAAGGTATAATGATAATTAAAGATTTTTTTTTCCCTGTAGGAAAAAGTTAGAGCTAGATTTCCGAAGGAAGTGGACTTAATAAGCCAAGAGCAAAGAAACATAAGCTAAGAGTCTAACTGTACACACTGAGTGACCTCAAATCAGAAAGGAGACGGCTGGCTGAAGCCTTAGCTCTAATTGAACAGGGCAGCAAGAGCCCTGAAAAGACTTTGACAGGCTGCCTTTGAAAAAAAGCATCAAACAACAACCAATCAAAGTCCCGGGAAGACTTTTTTTAAAGAAGCTCAGAGTAGAGATAAAAGGAACTTAAAGTTGATCTTAAGCAAATAGGAGCTATAATGAAGAAAGCTCTAAGCCTGGAAACGAGGGAGGCAGGCTGGCTGAAGACGAAGATCACAGCTTACAGATGAGGACCTCCCTCCGCAGTGAGATGGGAGAGCTGAGACCTTTCCAGCTATGATGGGCAGGAAGTCAGGATCACTGGACAATATTAAGTGTCTGTTCATATGTATGGTGTTCTCAATTTGTACTGTCTGAACTAATGATGAAGGCTGGACCCTAAACTCCCTGTAGAACAGATGGTGGGACTTTTAGATAGTTTGTAAAAAGGGCCAAAAACAGGGAGTCTACTTTCGGTGTCTACCTTTTCACATCCTTGGAAGATTGCTGAGGCACAGGAAGTCAAGAGAAATGTTGAGTCCAGTGAGTCCAGGATTGAGACCTCACTTCACTGCTTTTGCGCAGTACATCTTAGACCAAAACCACACTGCCCAGGGCTTGAGTTTCTTCACTGGAAAATTCTTATCCTGCTCTTGCATCACTACATGAGAGATTTGTATAGAACTCCCCCAGTGAGCTTGAGAAGATAGCAAATGAGTGCAAATTACTCCCATTTCTACTCTGAGCCTTCCTGATTTTGTAACAGTAGATGATGGTGAAGGTATGCAAAATAAAGAAACACAGAAGAAGGCCAGAGCAAGGAGCTTTTGAATTCTTCCAGCCTCCATCCTTCTCTGTATAATCAGAATAGTAATGATGACAACATCCACCTAATGAAATTGTTGCAAAGACCAAATAAATTGTCTGTCTATGTAGTGCAAACAATAATCCTTCAATCAACAGCAACAGACCAGGAGAGTGTGGTGAAGCAGGAGCAGAGGTAGCCTGTGTGTGCGTGCGTGTGTGCGTGTGTGTGTGTGTGTGTGTGTGTGTGTGTGTGTGTGTGTGTGTGTGTGTAGTCAGATGGTAGAGATCACTATAGGTCTTCAGGTATAGGTCCTCAGGTCTGTTTGTTTGAGAGAGTCTTTCTTTGGCCTGGGACTTCACCACTCAGGCCAGTGGAGCTGGTCCACAAGTTTTCAAGGATGTTCACATCTCTCCATTGCTGACATTCTAGGCATGCGTCACCAGGCATGGCTCTTTGTGGGGATGCCGAGGATCCAGACTCAGCTCAGGTCCTCATGCTTTTGAGGCAATTGCTTCACTGGCTCAGTCATCTCCTCAGCCCACCTCTGGCTCTCTGTCTGTCTCTGTCTCTTTGTCTTTCTCTTGCTCTCTCTGTCTGTCTCTCTCTATGCCTCTCTTTCTCTTTTTCTTTCTCTCACACTTTATTTGCTTAGTTATCTCCTCAACCCACATCCTCCCTCTCTCTATATATATATATACATATATATAGATGTGTGTGTCTGTGTCTGAGTGTGTCTGTGTAAGTTCATATGCATGCCCATGCATGTCTGGAAGTCAGAACTTGACACTGAATACTTTTCTTCCATTGCTCTTCACATCACTCTTTGGAGTTTCTCACTGAATGTGGAGTTCACCAATTGGCTAGGTTTGCTGGTTAGCCAGCTCCAAAGACCTACCTATCTCTGCCTCCTGGCACCCAGCTCTTACATGGGTGCTGGGATCTGAACTCAGGCCATCATGCTTACACCGAGCCATCTCTCCAGCCCCTGATGCTCCATTCTTAGAACTGCTCCTCCCCCCTGGCCTACAGGAGTCCTGGCTATCATCCTCCTGTCCATCCTCTGGCTGATGTCTGTCTCTCTCCTGTGCTTACTTCTATTCTATCCAAACTATAAATGTTGGTCCCTTGTAACATGAGGTTTCTGGCCCCATCTAGCCCCACAGTGCGAATCTGCCCAACACTGCTTATCTGGACCAGCATTTCTAGTCTCAGAGAAACACACAGACATTTACATTAATTTTATGCTGTTTGGTCTATGGCTTAGGCATATTGATAACTAACTCTTTCATCTTAATTCAACCCATTTTTATTAATCTGTCCTGCCATGTGGCCCATGGCTCACCTGTGTTTCTTTAGATGTTGATTCTTAGGCGGCTGGACCGATCTCTTCTGACTCCACCGTCCTCCTACCTATGTTCCGATTTCCCTGCCTACTTCTATGATGCCTTCCAAGGGCCAAAACAAATCCTTTATTTAAAGAATGATATTTACAGCATACAGAAAGATAGTCCCATATTAGTCCCTCTCACAGAACAGCCAGTCTTTCCTTTCTCCATGTCTGGTCATCAGGGGCCTTGTCCATTCCTCTGATTTCACACACAATATAAAACCAATGTAGACACTTCCTTAGAGAGCCAAATCTATATAGTCAGCATTATGCTTGAATCTACATGCAAAAATCTTGCAGGAGTCTCAAAATCCTCATGCTCAAAACCGACCTAGGATAGTACCCACCCCACCCCACCCCCATGCCTTTCCCTCCCTAGAAGTCTTTACCTGAGTTATTGCCGAAACTATGATTATCTGTGCATCCTCCACTCTCAGTCCCCTATCTCTCCAATGTGCAAACCAGTCCTTGCTTTACCTCCAAACCTAGCTCCACCCCACCCCCTTATCTCCATCCTTACAGCCATTCTTGCCTGTATTGGTTCCTGGCTTCCCTCTTCCTACTAGGCAATTCATACAATTAAAAGTTAAACCAAATTACTTCTCATATTTAACATTTAAATGGCTTTGTGCTGTCTTTAGAATATATCCCTAATCTTTTATGGCCCAATGTTCTGAATGACCTACATCAAGCTACTTCTCAGCTTTCCTTACCATCCAATCCACACTGGTCTCTTTCAATTCCTTGAACTTAATAAAGTGCTTCTTTGCACATGCTCACTCCCTACTTCTGAAATATCCTTACCCTATCCCTTTGCAAAATGGGCTTCTTTTCACTCTTAATTGTCCTCTCCAAAGTCCCAGAGCAAGACAATTGTGTTCCTTCTTCTCTTTCCCAGTCACCTGCTTTTCCCTCTCCTTACACTCACCACAGTTGAATAATAATTACACAGACAGCAGTTAACACATTTGCCTTTATACTGGACTGTAACAGATACAGGGTCCTGGGCAGCCCAGATGTCCGGTTCTCATCATAGTCAATGTGCCATTGTAGGCTTTCAAATTGACTGAGTGCATTATAAAAGGATGGACCTTGAAGAGGAGCTTAGGAGCCAAGGCTAGCAATGAGGGAGCTGATTCTTTAGTCAGAGAATAAGAAGCAAGATTTCTATTCATTTTTTGGTTTTTATGATCATTATATTATTCAAGCTTGTAGCATACTCTTGCACAAACAATACTTCCACCTCAGCTTTTCAAGGAGTTTAAACTATAGTCAAATGTTAAAAAGACCAGTGACTCCACACAATTTCTAAACAGTGTCAGGAAAGTATATGTCTTAGAATTCCTATTGCTGTGATAACCAACATAGCCAAGGCAACTTGGGGGAGAAAAGGGTTTGTTTCAGCTTACACTTCTAGGTGACATCACTGAGGGAAGTCAAGGTAGAACTCAAACAGGGCAGGAACCTGGAGGCAGTCGCTGATGATGCAGACTGCTATTGGCTTGCTTCTCATGGCTTGCTCAGCCTGCTTTTTTATATAATCCAAGACCACAAGCCCAAGGGATGGTGTCACCCACAATGGGATGGGTCCTCCCTGCCTCCCTGCATCAATTGCTACTTAAGAAAATGCCCTTATGGGCTTGTGTACAGTTTATGGGGTAATTTCTCAGTTGAGGTTCCCTTTGCTCAGATGACTCTAGCTTGTGTCAAGTTGACATAAAATTATCCAGCACAGTATGGGACAGTCAAGATTACAGATGGAAGTGTTCCCAGGAGAGGGCTACAAAGGTGAGTAGGAAGAACAACTGGAGGAGAAAAGGCAAGCTTCTCTCTGCAGGAACTCGGTAGTGCTCAGACAGACAGCACATGGTGGGACATTGCCACTCCTGCACAAAGCAAGTCCCAGGGTGAAGACGTCATTTGAAAGAGAACCTGGTCTGACAACAAAGAAAGCCTTGCTTTCTGGGAACCAGTCAAGTGATGAGGCAGTGGAGTTGCTCAGAACTCATACATGGCACATTTTACTTGATCTGCAAAGAACCCAGGATGCTCTGGTCTTTCTGTTAGAAGGTCAACTCAGGAGGCACTCCTGCTCCCAATGGCTTCACAGATTGCGGTGAAGCAGACGTCTACTGTGTTCCAGGCTTTAAGCCCTTGCTTTGTCAAGATTTCCTTTGTAAGTGTATGTCTAAGGTGCTTACCACTTACACCATCACCTACACAGCAGCCCAGTTAACATGTGCACACACACCCTGTCCCTCCCTGACCACACCTCTCCATGAGCTCTTCCCACTCCCTAATGGTGCCTTTCTGTCCACACTTCCTTGTCAAAGCCACATATCACTGAAGTTCAGATGAAGTTCTAACTTCCCCCTAAAGCCTTCTTAGATGCATATTTTCATTTTGTCTCTTTGCCCCTCCCCCCCACTTATCCACTTGTAACCTCCCAAAGTGAGTGCTTATTGTAGTTGTCTGTTCTCCCAACAACAATGAAACAAAACTATATGTCACTCAATGAGCAGGAATCTTGCCTCACTTGTCTTTTATTTCTGGAGAGCCTGATACTGATCCCGCTACTCCAGTCCTCTATTGGGCATTTGATATGAAGGGTTTCCATTAGTGACTTAGCGCTAACCACAGCTCAAAACAACAGAAATGTGTTGTCACCAGCTAGAGGCAAAAGAAAACAATCCAAGCTGCTAATAGGCCCACACTCACACTCGCGTTGAAACCTGCAATGAACAATCCTATATCCTCTGGTAGTTGCTCTTGACAGGTGACTACAACATTTTTGTCTCCATCTCCATCACATGACACTCTTCTTGCTTCTACTTGTGTCTCTTTGTCTCCTCTTAAAAAAGACATGGGACATACTGGGTTAGGACCATACTAATCTAATAAGGTCTTATCTTAATAGTACACATGCTGCAATGTCATTTCTAAATAAGCTCATATTCTAAAGTACCATAGGGTAGGGTTCAATATACTGTTGAGAAAGAAGATACAATCTGTAACAGGATGCCCATAGAATGGAAATTGTATCAACAAAGATCCACTGAGAAGTACATATGTTCAAATGTAGAACAAGTAAAGAAAAAAAAAAAAAAGCCCTCAGCCACATTCAGGAAGGAGGGATAAGAGAAAAGTGAGATAATGCTCATTCTTGAGGACATTGGAGAAGGAACTAAGAAGTAGGAGAGATGGATAGGTGAATAAATGGACATGGATATTTACTGTGAATCTTCTCTGACTAGACACACGGATATGGACAGTGCTTCCTTGGCAGATTGTCCTCCACCCCTGACTTTTTCTCTGGCTCCAATGGCTGCAGCTTGAGATTCCTAATGGAGAATTTAATGAGACTTTCAGTAAATGGATCCTGGATTCTCTTTCTACCCCAAGTAATTATAAACCTCAGCAATTCTTTTCCCCTAACTTGCCGCTGATTTTCTAATTACTCTTGCTTCAAATAGGACAGTTAGCATTAAAATGAAACCATGCTGGGGTTGTGGGTTCACTCACATCTGCTTGGCTTATTTCTTTAATCTGACAGCATGGCTTTATATTTGGGGAGCAGCAGGTGATCCCCATATTTTATGATGTGAAGTTTGTACTCCCCCCAAATATAGGAATTCCTCAGTAACATCAAGGTAGAACTCCAGTAGGAAAGCTCATCAAGACATAGCCTCCAGACAGAGTAAAATAAGTCTGAGAAAGAATACAATGCCTTCTCTCTGAACAGGTACTGGCCAGCATGCTTTCCTGTACTTCTTCCCAATAAAGGAAGTAGCTTTAGAAATTTAAAATCAAATTCTCAACGTGAAGGAGATTCCCCCTGCCTTTTTTTTTTATGAGCACATATAGTAAGCTTGGGATTAAGAAATTGGGGCGGGCTGGTTATAGATAAAAGGAAGAGTGAGTCCAAAGCATAGATGGTTACAAAGCACAAGAGCATCATCTCATGAAGATGTCTGCAGACACGGTGAAAGCCTTACTCTCAAAATAAACTACCCCATTGTTATACGAACCCAATAAATAGTATTTTCCTGTTACTATTGCAAATTCCATGACCTTGTTTGTCAAAAAGAGTTGCTTTCCAAGGACGTGTAACTAACAGAATCAGAGATGTTTAGTCAGGAGGGGATCCTCACTGCCATCCTCCATCCTGCTTAGCTAAGTTTCAAACCCCTGGGGCAAGCTAGCCTTATCCCTTCTTCCCACATCTAAGTGAGGGCTGCCTAGCTGGTGTACGATGGTGCTCACAGGCCTCTGTTCCCTCTCTCTAGCTATCTCATTTTCATGCAGTGCCCCAGAAGTCAGTCAAAACACAGGAAAGGAATCTCCAGATTCATCTAGCACAGGCAGGGAGAACCTGGGTTGTATTTTCCTACCCTATAATCATGTATTACTATAAAATAGATATAGGTATAAAAGTATCTATAATAGGTATATTTTTCCTCGCTGAATACTTTCTACACTCTGTGTTAGAGGGAAAAGGTACCTGTATTTAGGATTCTGGAGGCATAAGGAAATGATTGTAGATAGGAGACTCAATCCCCTCAGCACTACTGATGAGGCATATATCCTTGGTAAAATTTCTTTTTCATCCTTATCATTCTGGCATGTGTCACAGAGCAAGGCATCCTTGAACTGCTATAAGACTGTGCGCAGTTTGCCAACACATAATCAGAACCCAGTAAACATGTGAGTTAGAGGGAACTTGGTCATTATCTCAATCAGTTCTCCAGCCCCTTGTCTACCAAGGGGCACTGAATAATACTGTCACTGACCTTGCAACGTGCGTGTGTGTGTGTGTGTGTGTGTGTGTGTGTGTGTGTGTGTGTCTGTATTTCTGCATATCCTTGGGCTATGTTGCTGGCACCCTGGAATCATGTTTGTTTCTCTCCTCTCCACACTTCTCACTGTTGTCAAAGGCGGGGTAGGCATGAGCTGGTACTGCCCGAGGGCTCAGTTCATCTTGTTCCATACCATCTGGCCTATGACCCATCATTAGTCCTTTTATGGTTCCTGTCTGAAGAAATGTCTTGTGTTTTGCCTACGGAAGATGGTTCCCTAATGAATGTCAAATAACAATAAAGCTTAAGTGTCTTCATCAGACACTTGAGCAGGCATTTGTCCTCCCAGCAGTAAAATATGCTGTGGCTCTGAAAATAGCTAAGAAATCTGAAAGTGCATTTCATCTCCTTAGAGGAAGGCCGTGGATAATTTCTATCACTGACTTGGCTAAGGACAAGCTCTTGTAAGGCTATCATAGGTGGTAGTAGCTCTTGGTGTGAACCTTTCTAAAGAAAGGCAAGGCTACCAGAGAGAGGCAGGCATCAGTCAGAAGACTAGTTCGGCCTCCTAGAATCTATGGCACACGTCAGGCAGGTGAGACAGGCTCCTGGGGGAAGGCATGCCTCTTTTGGTCCCAAGTTCCATAAACACCAGTCCTGAGAACACCTCCTCCCAGAAACAGCACACAGACCCCTGGTGAGACTGCAGACCACATGCTTACGCATATGGAAGACCTCACGTCACAAACAGAGAAGGAAATGCTAAAACAGCAGCCACCTCGGTTCTGTGATCTCAGGTGTCCAAGAGCTGATGAATCACAGCCAGAGGTCATGGAAGGACATGAAGACCAGATCTAGAAACTAGCCTTAAAGATGAGTAAAGAGAAGATGGATGGTACTGTGGTGTAGATTTGGAACCTAGCGGTCTGCTTCAAACTGTGATACAGCAGTGGTCAACTGGGTGGTGCTGGGAAAGAACCACAGTGAATCCCAGTACAATGTATACATAGGACAGAAGTGGGGGGTGACTTCACAGCTCTCTGTTGGAGTTGTGGAAAGATAAGATGTTAGGCATGACTAGAACATAACTGGGACTCTGTGAGTGGGAACCAGTAACCACGAAGAAAGCCAACAAACTGATTAATCCGCATCCTCTAGGGCAAAGCATGGTGAGTCTGATGGTTATCCAGTGAAGTCAGGGCAGAGGTCACCGTGACTCACCAGGGACCAGAATTAAGGAAAGCATACAGACATGTCTGTCTTCACCAGGCATCATATTTTATTCACAGAGAAACAAAGAAAACCCTATGCAAGTTGAACTTTTCAGGAATTCAGAAAAAGACCTCTGGCAATATGGGGAAATGGAGGCTGAGCAACAGCAACTACGTGAATCACTCAGGAGAAATCCCAGTTCCTCAGGGAGCAGTGGTTCTCAACCTGTGGGCCAGGACACCTTTGGGGAGGTCACACATCAGCTATTCTATATATCAGATATTTACGTTATGATTCATAACTAGAAAAATTACAGATATAAAGTAACAATGAAACCGTTGTATGGTTGAAGGTCACCACAACATGAACTGTATTAAAGGGTCACAGCATTAAGGAGGTTGAGAATTATTGCCATAGAGGAAAGTCTCCATGGACTTGTCTCAGAGGACAGAGCTGTTCTGAGTATTACTTCTTTACCAAATGGCTCCCATGGAAGAGTAGGCATCTTTATCAATAGACATGTGACAGGAAGCTAGGAAGACTTTGTGATTGTTGTTATAAAGAGTAAAAACATGTTTGGCAAAGTATGGACTGTGAACTAAGCAGAGAGGTAAACTCCTAATTCTTCAGTTCAAAATGGCAGTGGGAGATGGGGTCCCCACTCCTCAAAATGTCTTTTTTTGTCAGGAGGGGAAAACAGACAGTGTGAGCTCCAGTCCAGAGGCAGAGGGATGACTTCTCAGTCCACAGAAGTGAGCAAGAAGATGAGAGCAGAAAGTTCGAAAAAGATTCCTAAAATTCACCCCTGGCTCTGGGTGTGAATAGGGGTATATAATGAGTGTGTAAGTGTGTTTGGTGTGACACCAGGGTATACCTAGGAGTATACCATGGTTCACCATGGAGAACCTAGGAGTTGAACTTATGTTATCTTTCTTAGTTATTTCTACATCTTAATTTTTTGCTAAAGGGCCTCTTACAGAAGCAGTTTCCTAACTGGCCATGAAGCCTCCAGAATCCACCTGTCTCTGTGGCCTCCAGCACTAGGGTTGTGGGGTGTGCCATTATACCCAGCTTTTACCTGGGTACTAGGGATCTGAACTCATGAGCCCATCCTTTATCCACTGAACCATCACCCCAGAAAACCTTTTGAGACTCTGGGGTTTTTATGAGCAGGGGATATTTCTTTTGGAAGGAAAAAATGGTAAACCACTGAATCCAAATATCCAGTCCACCTACAAAGGTCAGATTGTAGGTACAGAACTCTGTAGAAAGATAGAACCCATAGAGTAGGGTAGGGCAGAGGAATGAAGGGATGTTATAAAGAATTGATTTGCGTTATGGAGGCCAAGCACTATGACCTGCTGCCAAACAATTGCAGTTCAAGCATTTAAAGCCTGAGAACAGGAGGTGTGGGTGGGGAGGATTGGGGAGAAGAGATGGTGTAAGCCCTGGTCCAAAGGCAGGAGGCTGACATCTCAGTCCATAAAGGTGGTATGCTAATCTCATTAAGAAACAGTCACATAGGCACTACCCAGAAATCGTTCAATCTGGACACCCCATGACCCAGTCAGGTGACACATGAAATCAACCTTCCCAAGTGCTGAGCAAATGTGATGTGTAGGAATTGGTAGCTTTAGAGGTACCGGCAGCTCTCAGGATGCTTCTGAGTTATTCTGGGGTTGCTTACAACCTTATCAGACTCAGAAGTCTTGCCTGAAAACAGAGTCTGCAGTCTGTTAGGTCCAGGCAGCTGCCTCAGCAGAAGTGACGTTAACATCAGGCTCAGCTGAGCTCCAGACAAGAGCAGCCGGTGCCCTGGCCCTGCATTAGAAAGGGTTTTACATCTACTTCTCTTGCATGATCCATTTACTCCATTTCTGCTGGCAGGAAGAAATAAAGAACACTTAGTGTGCATCCCTCACACTGGTCTTTTCCTGTACATCTTTCCCAATCAGATCCACTTCTCATGCTCAGCCCTCTCCCTTACAAACCGTATCCACCAAACAGCTAACGTGAGTCAATTCTCTTTAACTGTATCCTTGCTTTCTGTTGCTTCAAATCCTAGAATTTATTACAGAGATACTATTAATTCTTAAACAGACTGGAGCCTTTGCCCAGCTGTTAAATGGAAGGAGGAGCCTCCGCTTCTGCCCTGGAAACAGAGGAAGCAATGGTGTCTCTGTCCAGACTCTGATTGCCTTCTCATTGATGGGAGAAATTCATTCATTCTGCCCCCTGGGACTGGTTCTATGTGAGAATGTGGAGATGGTGGTGTGGGGAGCTGTATAAGGAACTTTTATGATACCTTGATGGAGGCCTTGGAGCAGAAACAGACTAAACCTATTTCCCTGTTGTGGTGATGAAGCTGAACAGAAACAGCAGGGGTGATTTTTATAGGGTACAAAGGGGATTCCTGACAATAATTTTGCTTTTATAGAAATAAAATGTTTTTCAAGAAATCTTGCAGGTATGTGAGAGTGAAGCCTAGGCTAGTCCCCCAGAGCTTTGCTGTCAGCCTGTCAATGTGTCTTTCCTTATCTAACAGGAGAAGCATGTATCTTCAGAGCATATCCACATGATATGAGATATTTACCTTACAAAGTCATTAGACCCAAAGATAAGGAGATAGTTTTTTGAAGTTTAATTCTATGTTCTTGCTAATCTTAGCTCTTTAGTAATTTGTTTCAAATTATTCATCTTTGTATTGATCAGTATAATTTCATAACATTTTTAAATCAAAATTTATTTTCATACATGATTCTAAAGGCTTACACAGCTGTGGGTGTGTAGAGTTAACCTGAAAATGACCATAAGGAACTATTTACTTATCTTTTGCCCAAGAAAGTAAGCCACATTTGAATGGCATTCAGAACTTGACATCTTGCCTTTGTCACATGCCTTGGAAGACATAAGCAGCTGTTCCCCATGTTTGCTTTTCCTAATACAGAGACCAAGTTAGCCTTTCAAAAGACCCTCTGCCACAAGGGCCCTCTGTGTTCCAAAAGGAGCATAAAAGGCCCAGAACAGAGGAGCAGGTTGAGATTCACAACATCTATGTAAAGAGCTGGGCTTGAGGGATGAGACTGTATTTCAGTGGCAGAGTGTTTTCTTGGCATGCTTTGAGGCCCTAGGCTCAATTTTCAATACTTCCAGAAAAACAAAATAAAAGACAGAGCCCTTAGATGGCCATTATAGCCCTTCCAGACTCACAGACCTCTGGCATTCTGCTGTCTTCTTGTCTATCTGGTGGGGTTACTGGCTGCTCATTCTGAAGCCATCCTTGCCAGCTGCTGCCTCTTATTATGCCCTTAGATCTGCTTGCCTTCACCCTCTGACATCAGACACCAATAACAGCATAGTGGCCAAGAAGCCTGATTTAGTCAGTGTGGTTTTGTCTTCGTGCACTTACATGCAAGGTAGATTTCCTTCCATGCTCAGTTCATACTCCCCCATCCTGCCCCAGCTCAACAGCAATGCTCCAGGCAATGTATCAATGTTTTCAATATCCCTTGTATTCCTTTTTATCAGCGCCATCTAGTCCTTGGAACTAAATATTTATTCTTCAATGTTTTGATTAACTGAGTACAAAGATTGTGTGTAATTCAACAAATTTCAACTTACATATATACACCCCTTTAACTTCCAGATTTTCACATAGATTATTTTTCACACCTGAGAGGGTTCCCTCACACTGTCTCCCACCAGATGCCTGCCAAAGGCACCCACTATTCTGACCTCCCTCAGTATAAATTATTTGCCTTTGGGGGGACATCATATAAATTGACACATACATAGTATGATGATCCTTGGGCCTGACTTTTTCTCAACATTTTGTCTGTCAAGTTCATCCATATTATGTCAAACAGTAATAATTTGTTCTTTTGACATCTGTGTGGCATTCTATACCTATTCATTCTGCTTTTGATAGACAGGTGGATTGTCTTCAGGTTTGTGCCATTGTAAGTAAAGCCATTGTGAACATTTTCATACCTATTTCTCAGTGGGCTTATGAGTCATTTTCCTGTTTCTATACCCAGGAGTGTATTCCGAGTTATAGAAGGAATGTATGTTTAGCTTTAATAGGTATTAGATGGTTTTTAAAGTGGTAGAACCAATTTACACTCCCAGCAGCACATTAAAGGCTCCAACTGTTCCACGTCACCATCCTCACTGGACCTGCTGGTCTCCGTAATTTCATCTATTTAGAATGGATGTGTGGTCGGTTCTAATTACAGAGTTAGCTAGAGTTTCCCCAGGGTGTATTAATGTAGCAGAGCTACAGTAGGCCAAATGTTGAAACCAGAACCCCAAATGATAACATTTGAAGGTAGGGCCTGTGAAAGGTGGTGATGTCCTTCCAGCCAAGGGAGGAAGGCTTAGTGCTATTGTCACATGTGAACAAGGAAGTCAGGAGACATCTAAGCTACCTGCACAGTGGTCTCTGACTTTCAGCCCTCAGAACTCTGAAAGGTTTCCGTGTATAAGCCACTTTGTTTTGTGGTGTTTTTTACTGTAATAGTCTAATCAGACAAAGGGAGTAACTTTTCATGTGTTTATTGAGCACTTGGAAAAAAACTTCTGAGGTTGGGGGATAGCCCAGTGGAAGAGCACTTGCCCAGAATGCCTGTTACTCTGGGTTCAAATCCTAATACCAGAAATAGTATAAAAGGCTTCCTTGGGGCCTTTCCTGTTCATACCTTTTGAATGTTTTCCAGTGAACTATTTCTCTGTTGCATTCTACTGTCAGAGATGCAGGTGATTTGCTAGTATATAACACTGTTATTTACATATCCTCAGTGGAACCCTTGGCCAGATACTTTTTTATTGCCAAGTATCTCCCCAAGATGCGGATTCTCTTTTCATTCTTATAATGATGCCGTTGGGGCAACAGACATTCTTAATTTAAGTGCAACTAAACATTAGTTTTTTGAGAATGGTGTTTCTCATATTCTGTTTAAGAAACTCAAAGAGTCTGCCTGTGTCATCTTACAGTACAGCCTTTATTCTATCCCCATGCTTAGTTTTGTATCTAACTGGAATCCATGTGCTATGGTATGAGGTTGGTTTCTACACTTGTTCTTTGCATGTGGATGGCCAACTAATGCAACTCAGTCCACAGAGAAGGCCATCTGTCTTGTCCCTCCACCAAAGTGTAAAGACTCTTTTGCAGTAATTAGGTCTCCATATTCTCTTTCTTGTTTTTTTTCCTACCCTTACTTGAAGAAAAGACTATCTTAGCCAGTGCTGATAGCTCACACCTGAAATCCCAGCGCTTGGGAGGCTGAGTCAGGATAACTGTCACAAGTTTGAGGATAGCCTGGTCTACCTAATGACCCTAAAGCTAGTATAGGTTTCATAGTGAGAACCTGTCTCAAAATAAATATATATCTGAATTGCTGAGAATGAATATTAATAGAGCCACAAGACCCCTAAAATCTGGTTAAAACATGGTTGCAAACTACTTACTGTCATCCCGGATCCTATTGCTTTAGAAACAACCACAGTATATTGTCTCTTACTGACTCCATCACTCATCCTCGCTCTCCATCCTTACCCCCTTGATAGAGATTATTAGCTTTCCATGTTCTAACATAGAGGATGCTAAGCCCAGAGGGGAAACAGTTTTCCAGTGTCAGGGCATGTTGGAAGGGCATTTGTAATGTCTCAGAGCTTAAGAAAGAGACTGAGTTTGGAGAGTCAGCCCATAGGTAGCATCAGAGGGTATTTATGGGCATAGAAGAGGGAAATTGGGAGGATAGAGACAGGAGTTTTAGAAGCACTGATTTTCAACAGTGAGGGAGTAGGTAGTTAGAAGTATATATAGAGAGAGCTTGATACCTCAATGATTGGTGCCATCCATGGCAGCACATAAATCAAGAATGAGGAGCAAAGGAAACCACTGGGATTGCCATCTAGTGGTAAATAAAGAGTAAACGGGAACAAAAGTCCACACAGGAAGTGGGAGCCTTCAGCCTAGAGACCTGGAAGAGAGTGAACGATGAGCAAGGGTGACATGTTGAAGGGGCATTTGCTGTGGCTGTGTTACCATTTATCGTCCAGCGTGGCCTCACCAATGTGCTGGCTCTGAAAGCCAATGTGTCTTCCTTCCCTCTTCCCCTCTCTCCCCACCTGTCTGCACCCTGGCAGCTCACTCCCTCTGCCAACACCTCTATGCCACAGGCCAGCTTCACTGCAAGGAGTTATTTTCTTCTTCCCCTCTTGTCTTTCATCCCTGCCCCTCCCTGTGTGTTCAGGGGACCACAGTGCATGGGAAGACATTTTTCCAACCTTAGTGGAGTTCCGCATTCTCTTCAGGCTCCTCCTCTGTACCCACATCAGGAGTGTTTCTCTGGTGTTGATTGTGGCCCAAAGGGTAGTAGTATCACAGTGCTAGATGCTAGATGTTCCTTTCTGGCTATTCTACAAGGTAAAAAGCAGCCTTTGTAACAAGCCTGGTCTCAAAATACGAGGGTCAAATTCAAAGACAGAAAGGCCAAAAAGAGCCTGAGAAAATTGGAACAAAAATTGCTCATGGAGCTCTGGGTTTCTAGCTCAGACTGAATTCAGACTATAGCAGTTTGGGGAGAAAAAAAAATCTGTCCTAGGAGATGCAGGGGACCAGAGTGGGTCCAGCACCTTTTCCATACTCAGAAAAAATGGAAGAAGCCAGTGAGGCTGAACTCAGAGAAACAGGCAGATATTCAGGCTGTGTCATCCAGACACACATGAGAGAGTTTGAGTTTTTCAATATTGACTTCAGTAATGCTGAATAATTTCATTGACATTTTATTGAAGAGTGAAATTTTTTAATTTTAATTAGATTAGTTTCTCCAGGTTTACTACATTTTTAATGTGTTTTTATTATGCCTTGGGGTCATTTTCCCCATAGGAATTATTCTACTTTTATAATTAAAAAGGGAATCAACATTCTAGATTCAAACTATGGATTTTTAAAACTTAACTTTCCTGGGTCAAAGCTATACCATGCAAATCACCCCTTTGGAGACTCAGGATTCTGGGCCCTGAGTTCCACAGTGGGGTCTTCTCATCTGATTGAGTTATAACAGCTTTCCCTAACTGGTGCAAAGACATGCCTGAGCCTATAGATTCTGAGTACTGCTTCCAACGTCTCTGGTGGTAAGTGTAAGCTGGCTGCCTCAGATCTGACTGCAGAGCACACACAGGTGAAGTGGCTGCCTTTCCTGGCAGTCAAGAGATGGAATCTGTCTCTGGATTCTGCTGCCTTGGCCTCACACTGACAAACAACACACTAATAGGCAAGGAACTAGACACTTCTATCTGGGAGCCCAGCATGCTCCTGGCACAGGCACCAGAAGGTTCTGGTTTCCAAATATGAAAGTTTTGTCAGAGCCAGAGGCCCAACATCCCCTGCCTGGATGGGCACTCTTCTCAGAGAGCTGTCCTTCCCTTCAGGAGGCAACCTATATGCCCTGTGTTGGCGGAAACAACCCCAATGGAGTCCTTGTGGGAGATGGAATCCTCTTCCCAAAGACTGAGTTTCTGCTAATGTGGGGGACATTGAAACAACCCCAATGGAGTCCTTGTGGGAGATGGAATCCTCTTCCCAAAGACTGAGTTTCTGCTAATGTGGGGGACATTGAAAGCCTTATTTTAGAAGCAAAGAAAATGAACCATATTCCAAAAGAGGAAATGCTTTGTTCCAAACCACACCCTGAAGCAGCTGAACCTCACTTGAACTCCAATTTGTCCAGCTACAAATTCCCAACACTTTCATTTCATCAAGCAGCATCCTTCTAAAAGCCACCAGGCTCCCAGCACCTATGTAAGGCGGTCTTTTCCCAGCCAAGAGCAGGGTTATGGGACCTCTCCCCTTATCACTCAGTTTCACATTCATAATGCACAGGCTGAAGATTCCTTCTGTATGTATGTGTGTGCATGCACATACATGTGTATGTCTGTGTACATGGAAGCTAGAGGGTAATATCAGATGTCGTCCTCGATTGCTTCTCTGAGACAGAATCTCTCACTGAGCCTGGAACTCATCAATTTGGCTCGATTTCCTACCCAGCAAGTTTCAGAGATCTGTCTGCCTCTACCTTCCCTGGATTAGAATTGTGCACATCACATATGCCACTGTCTCTGGCATTTTACATGGGTGCTGGGGATTCAAACACAGGTCCTTGTGCTTTCAGAGAGAACAGTTTACCAACTGGGCCATCCTCAACCCCTAAGGATTCTTAACATCCAACACAGTGGATAAAAATTGGATCCAGAGTGCCTCCTTCTGGTCCATAGTCAGACTTCAGCCCCTCACCCACTCCTGGCCAGTCCTTCCAGAAGAACTTCATTGAAAATCCTCCCTTGCTGCTCATACAAATTGTTTCTTCATGAACTTGAGGTAATGCTTCTTCCTCCCTCATCTTGAATGTATCCAAACAGCCACAAACATCTCCATGCTTATGAAAATGAAATTATCCAGATGTCTTTGCAGATGTTACAAATGGCCAGCACAGTGCAGCATAAATGCAAAGGAAATCCCCTCTCCCCACTTGGGATGAGAGCCTGCAAACAGGACCAGCAAAAATGACCAGGTGCATACCAATTTCTCATGAAGGTGACTTTATCCCTGTAATGAGAATTCCTCTTTTAAAATCAATTTTGAAATCATAAATATTCAAATTGGGAATGTTTCCCCACAGTGGTAAACAAAGATTAATGTTTGATGGTTATTATATTGTTGCTAATTTTATTTTAGATTAAAAAAATAAAGAGTACAGAGGGGTGTAGCAAAGATGAGAGGTTAGGGCGATTCTTTGAAGAAAAGGCAGGTTATACTTTCTTTGGGAGCAGGAGTTGGGAGAGGTGGGGGAGGAGATGGGAAAGAAGATAGAAATGAAGAGCTTCTTGGAGGAGAATCAGCTGACAGAGGATGGCTCTAAGGATAAAAGCAGTGGAGAAGGCAGTAAGTGCTCAGGGTCAGGCGTTGGTGAGGCTCATGGGACAGGAGCCGTGCATCACTTCGGCAGGAGGTGAAGGGAGCCCCTGGATGCTGGGTGAGGATACTTAGACTTTACCTTCAAGTGCTGAGAGCATTGGGGTGATACAAACAAATTAAAGCGGGAGGGAATAAAAGATTATTCATGTGACAAAGAGAAGAGGAAATTGGAAGACAATGACTCATGTACCATCCTATCATCCTTAGATCTAAGCTCTCACAAGGAATTTATGGCTTCAAGTGGCTGTTCTGGTCCAGGGATTAGGAGATGAGCCTCCACCCTCAATCCTGCATCCAGATGCAGCTGGAGGAGGTTTCACAGAACTGGTCAGGGCCTCACATCCTTCCTGCCTCTGGTTGACTCATCCCTGCTTTCCTCCGGCTAAACTTCAGGATCTGCTCAGGTTGTTTCCTTTACAACCGGCTCTGTGTCCTGGCTGCATTCATGGATAGAGTCACATCCCTTCAGGTCCTGCTGCTGTGTCCTTGAGTCTCCCGCAGCTCTGGCTCTTGGCTTGTCTTTGTACAATCTGCCATGTACAACAGCTTCCCAGTTGCTGCTGCCTCCCCAAAGCCTTGCATCCCTACATGAAAGACCTCTCCAGGGCTCAGCAAACAGGACCCAGAGCTGATTGGAAAGCGTCTGTGCACTGCCATGGGAGGGGGTGTGTGCGTGCCCTTGGGCTTTAGGAGCTCCTGGGCTCTCAGACATTGCTAGAATGGAGAGTAAGTTCCAGGCCACAAGCTCAAAGGTGGAAAAAAAAATACCTTAATTTTTATTTTTCTAAAACATCATCAGTATTTTAAAATACTTTTAAAATATTTAAGGTCATATTTGTCACCCCCCAGCAGAGTTATGAGGTGGCCTTACATGGTGATAGTGGGGAGACACCTTCCTGCTGGGATTGGCTAATGTCCTCATGACCATCTGGCCTGGTTCGTGCAGATGGCTTCAGTCAATCTTCATTTCTGGCCTCAGGCCCCTTTGGTACTAACATTCTCTCAGCTTGTGCCCTGACCCTCTCAACACTAGACTGTACTAGGCCAAGAGATACTCAGAAACCAGGCCGCTGAATGTTAGAAGAAACCAGAAACCATTTCTTCTCAGGTACCTGACTGCCTCCACAAATCTCTGTCCAGCCTTGAGGAAGAAATTCTCTTTGCCTCTCCTAGGTTAGGGTTCTGCCTTGGGGAGGGGCTGAGAAGAAGACACTTAATTAGAGTTGGGTCTGTATGAGGCTTGTTGGGAGTGGGTATCCGCAGAAATAAAGTAGGGCAAAAGCCACAGACCGCCAGTAAACTCTCCTCCAACACACTTTGAAACTGCAGAGCAAGGGCTGCTCACTGGAAGAGGCTTGCAAAGGACGCAATGGCCGAGTCCTGGGACCCAGCTGTGGTCCATCTGTGTCAGTGGGAGCTACCCAGAAATAGTGGAGCAGGTTACTCCAATAGGCTATGGACCAGCTGCACTCCTCTAAACTGAATGGCAGGATTTTCTAGAAAAGGGAGGCCTGCAGTATGCCTTCACAGCCACACAGGGCCTTCCATACCTACACCCTCTTCTCTCTAGCTCCCACCCAGCCCATGACAGGATTCTGAGCAAGGCAGCTTGCTGTCAATAGCTCCACTGTGTTCTGAGTTCTTCCCAGACCCCTGGGGGCTGCACTTTTGAAATTCTACCTACTATGGATCTTCTTTCTCTTTTTTGTGTTATAAAAACCTTCACATTAGAAAATAAACGTACACTAGCATTCACTGGCTGAGACAGGGCCAGTTGGAGGCCCAGGGAACATCCTTAACTCATTCTTTAGATATTACATCATCATTTGTCTCTGCCTAGTAAACTTTTGTGTCCCATAAGAGAAGCATAACATAACATTCTTGTGACTTCATCTTGCCAGCTGCCTCCACCCCATCCAAGGAGGTAGAAACTCATTTCCAGGACAACCCTGTGCTGACTCCCTTAAGCCTCACCACCACCCTACAGAGTAAGTGCTACCATTAACTCTGCTTGAAAAAATGAAAATTTTAAGATACAGAGAAATCAAGTTGCTTTCCTGAAGGCACACAGCCACTAAGGAACAAAGTGAGACTCAAAGCCAGCTTCTCTGCCAACCCCCTGGGTCTGTAATGGCAAACCCAACAGTGCCTGTGGGTAGCCAGTAAGTTCCTCACTTCCATAAACTTAACCTTAAAAAGAATAGGAAGACGGGCCTAGAGAGAAGACTTAGCAGTTAGGAGCCCTTGTAGAAAACCACATAGGGCAGCTCACAACTGCCTGTAAACTCCAGTTTCTTGGAATCCATTGTCCTCTTCTGGCCTCTAAGGGCACTGCATGCATGCGGTGCACATTCAGACAAGCAGGCACAGAGAGAGAGAGAGAGAGAGAGAGAGAGAGAGAGAGAGAATAGATACACAGATAGAGGATAGATAGGTGATAGATAGATAGATAGATAGATAGATAGATAGATAGGGTAATAGTAATAAGTTCCTGTGGTGGGACTGTTTTCTATATCATTCATTAAAAAAAAAAAAAAAAAACTGTTTGGCCTATATAAAACACCATAAAAATAAATTAAAAAAAGAGAGTAGAGTCAGTCAGTCTTTATTCAGCCTAAAAAAATATAAAACCCAAATAAACTAAAAACCATTAAGCCACATAACAAATAAGTTAATAAAAATAAATTAAAATAAAAACTAATAATATGCCTAAAATATAAGCCAAACAATATAAAATTAATATAAACATCTAAATCATCTTTAAAAAATAAAAACTGCCACAGACAATTCCAAACTTCTAACCCAGACAAAATCAAAAGTTACTTACAAGTCACCCCCCATAATAACTTTCTCTGCCCACTTAGTAAGCCAGATTAAGCCAAAATGAAAAAGTATAACAACATGTATATTAAGAAAAGCAACTCTCAGGGTGGTTCTCTGGTGCCAGAAATCAAGACCAGAAAAGTCATGCACCCAGGCCAGGATAGGAAAGTTTCATAGATTATAGGCAGGGAGTGATCTATCACAAGGTGAGTTTGTGTCCAAGTATGATCAAAAGCTGAGCACTTAGGCAGGACTTGGCCAGTTGGCAGCATCAGGGGACGAATTTACAATAGTCTCCAAGGATTTGGAACTAGATTTTTTTGGTGCCTTTTCTTTGTGTGGAAACTCTGAGTGGGTATGGTTTGGAGGTGAGGGGGTAACAGGCCTTCCAGGACCATGCAGGGACAAGCTAGAGGCTCCAACCAAATAAGCAGACAGACAGATGGACAGATAACAGGAAGAGAGAAGGAGATAGCATGGGAGAAAAAGGAACTAGCCATGATAAATAAACAGTAGACAGGCATAAACTAAATAACCACAGAAAAGAGCCACAGCTCTGGGCACCTGGAAAAGAATCCCCTCCATTTGCAGCTGTAGCTATGGGGCCCTAAATAGATGATGCAGCTGGTGCCTGGGAAGCTTGGATACAAGTGCATCTGTCTGATCCTACACTAAGGAACTGATGTCATCACCTGGCTCTCAGTTCACATCTTAGGATGCAGGGCTGGTCCTGCCTTAGTGGCATTTGTCATAGGCACAGCCATGATGTTTGAACAGCCCTCTAAGCACAATAAACAAGCATGTCCTTCTCAGTAGGGCTGTAGCACATCTGTCCTGGAAAAGGCCTAGCCCCACTCAGCACTTCTGAGAGGCTGTTTATACAACTGGCTTTCCATGTGGCTCATCCTGCACTTGGGAACATCACCCTTCCAAGAAAGTGATTTATTCCTTCAACAAATATTTACTGAATACTTAGTATGTGTGAAGTACTCAGAAAACTCCTGGGGATAGAGGACAGGCTGTCACTTGAGGGGCTTGTGTGACCTAGCATGGAGAACCATCACAATAAAGGTGTAGGCTGTGCAATTACAGGATGACCATAATAACTAATGTTTGATAGTTTACACAGTAGTCAATTGTGTGTCTGGAATACTGGGAGTTTTGTTCATGTGCCATGGATATGAATTTGTGTAGCCCTTTTCACAGCTGAGTTAGGAAACAACAGGAGCACCCTACTACACTATGAGGAGCACCTACTACACTGTGAGGAACACTCTACTACACTGTGAGGAGCACCCTACTACACTGTGAGGAGCACCCTACTATACTGTGAGGAGCATTCTACTACACTGTGAGGAGCATCCTACTACACTGTGAGGAGCACCTACTACACTGTGAGAAGCATCTACTACACTGTGAGGAGCACCCTACTACACTGTGAGGAGCACTCTACTACACTGTGAGAAACACCCTACTACTGTGAGGAATACTCTACTACACTGTGAGGAACACTCTACTACACTGTGAAGAACACCCTACTACTGTGAGGAGCAACCTACTACACTGTGATGAGTACTCTACTATACACATTTCTCTAAAACTGAACTGTGCATGCATTTCCTAAGTCATGGTCTGTACCAAAGTACACATGCTGTGACCTAACCAGAGTTTGTGGATGGCCATTGAGCTTCCCACTCCTCCATACTGTTTCCTTGCCATCTCAGTAATCCCATTGCTGCCTAGGCCAACAGACAGTCTCCTCCTGATATCTTTCTCACACTCTAGGTGATTCCCTAGAACTGGCTATGAATTGAGACACCTCCATCTGCCATCTTGCTACAGGGCCAGTTTTCCATAGCTTTGTCCAGCCAAGACAAAGCCTTTTTGTCCCATTTCCTCCTTCCCTGCCCAATATGGCTGATGTCTGCCAGGCTACACACAAACAGGAACACACCCAGGAAAAAAAGCCCTTTCCCCATCCCCCTACACACATACACACACACACACACATACACACACAGACACACACACACATATACACATACACACAACACATACACACATATACACGCACACACACATACACACGCACACACATACACACACATACACATATACACACACATACACGCGCACACACACACACACACACACACACACACACCCCTGGAGGCTGCCCTGCCTTCACTGACCTTAGCCCCTTTCCAGTGCCCTGTGTGAGGGTCATACACTTTCTAGCCTTGCTCTTCCTTCCTGGACATGGGATCAATGATAACAGCTCTTGCCTCACAAAGCTGTTTGAAAACAACAAAGTTTATGCCTACAAAGTATTATAAAAATCAGAGAGTACTAGTGTACAATATGATATTTACATAGCTATTTCTATTACATGTATAATTACATTAGAGCTTCAGCTTAAGACATGAAATCTAAAGCCAAGATGGCCAGGACAAAGCCCTAGTTTTGCCTCTTACTAGGTATGTGACCTTGGGCAAGTTAATTAGACACTCTGTGCCCAATTCTGTTTCCTCTTCTGTAGTTTTCCAAGAAGATTAAACAGCTTAATCCACTTAAAGTATTTAAACAGTGCCAGTCACAGTCAGCATCCCATAAAAATGCCAGACATGACTGGTAACATATTCAAAAGATTAGCATATTATAATATAATCATAGTAACAAATACTTGAGAGTTTACAGAGTGCGTACATGTTTATTTTTAAAATTTTGTTTGGTTTGCATGTAGGAGGACAGGGTCTCTCTACAAATATCAGGGTGATCTTGAATTCACTATCTTCCTGCATCTGACTCTGTGCTGGGACTGCAGGTGTGCACTGCCATATCCAGCCCTGCACAGGTGTTTTCTTTTTTTAATTTAATTAATTTATTTTTATTTTATATGCATTTGGTATATCTGTGTGAGGGTGTAGAATCCTTGGAACTGGGGTTACAGACAGTTGTGAGCTGCCATGTGGGTGCTGGGAATTGAACATAGGTGGTTTGGAAGAGCAGCTAGTGCTCTTAACAACTAAGCTACCTCTCCAGCCCCACAGGAGTTTTCTAAGAACCAGATCACTTCCTTCTTGGAAAAGTTGATGAAAGAGAGAATACTTAAGCTGGGGATTTGACAGAGAAGTAAGGTTAGGACAGGAACAGGAAGGTAGAGGTGAATAAGGGAAACAGGGATGAGGTGTGGGTTCTGCACAAGGCCTTCTGTAGCTCCATTTGTTGGACTGGGGTTCCAACAAAGCTCTACATCATCTTTCTACAACAGAATTGCCCAGCAAAGAGAAGGACTGAGGCTTTGAAATTCAGACCCCTGTTCAGAGGTGAGCAGATTCCAGCACCTGGACCACCTGTTCGGAGAGTCACTCTCGGAGACCAGGGTCAATCCCTTAGAGTCTGATCTCAAACTCTCCCTAGCAGACTGGATTAGGGTTTGGCTGTGATGGGCTCCTCCAGCCACACCAAAAAGAGGGGACCTTGCACGACTGACTCCACCTCCAGGGCAAACTGCATCATCAGAGAAGGACTGATGCTTTGAAATTCAGACCCCTGTCCAGAGCAGAGTCAGAGATCATGCAGACCCCTTGCTCAGATGAGACCGGGAACACACAAACCCTCTTGCCACAACTGACTAGGAGCTGCCTAATCGTGAACCAGTGAAGCCATGGAGAGACACCAGTGCAAAAATACATATAACAACATAAAGAACAACAAGGCAACACCAGAAGAAACTGGTGGTTCTACAACTACAAGACCTGAACAGAGCAATGAAGAGGAAACAACACCAAAAACACCTTCATGAAAACTATTGAAGCCTTCAAAGAAAATATTAAAAAATTCCCTTAAAGAAATAGAAGAAAATACAAACAAAAAACTGGAAGAGATGAACAAATCCTTGAAAGAAAACCAAGAAAAGGTAAACCAAAAAATGAAAGAAACATTCTAGGAACTAAAAACTGAAATAGAAGAAATAAAAAAGCACAAAATGAGGCAAAGATGGAAATAGAAAATCTGAAGAAAAGAGTTGGAACTACAGATAAAAGCATAACCAATAGAATCTAAGAGATGGAAGAAAGAATCTCTGGAGTGGAAGACTCAATAGCAGAAATAGATACATCAGTCAAAGAAAACACTAAAACCTAAAATTCACAGGCAAATGGATGGATTTGGAGAATAGCCTCCTGAGCGAAGTATCACAAACTCAGAAAGATAAGCAGGGGATGTACTCACTCATTAGTGGTCTCTAAACAAACAAATAAGAAAAAAAGCTAAGCATGCCCAAGCTGCAAACCACAACCACTGAACAGCTTGGGATCAGAAACACCCTGGACTGACCCTTCATATCCCACTCCAACTATAGAAACACCTGACTCACTCTTGAGGGAGGGGGGACAAAACTGGATTTGCCAGGAGTGGAGACTGATCCAAGCATTATTGGGTCAGTGGGACCATAGGACTGTCTGCTCCTTGCCCAAGGAGGGGATGGGGAGTTGTGGAGAAGAAAAAATGACCTGATGTGGCAGGAGGGGGAAGGGACCTTGAATAAGGATATACAGGGATGGCAAAAAAAAATTCAGAGGGAAAGCTGAACACAAAGTAAATATATGTGTAGTAATCTTATTTGCATTATCACCCTTGATAAGTCATGCTTATGATTTTTGTCTTTTTTATAGTTATTGTTAACTTATCAGCATTTTAAATTCATTTTACTGTTTTTCTTGATAAATACAAAATAAATAAAGAAGGAAAGAAAAGGAAAATAAAACTTAAAAAAAAGAAAAAGAAAACATTAAAACCAAAAAAGCTATAACACAAAATGTTCAGGAAATCTGGGACACCATGAAAAGACCTAACTTGAGAATAATAAGAATAGAAGAAGGAGAAGAATACCAGCTCCAAGGCACAGATAATGCATTTAATAAAATCATAGAAGAAAACTTTAATAACTTGAAGAAGGAAATGCCTATAAAGATACAAGAAGCTTACAGAATACCAAATAGATATGACCCCCAAAAAAGTTAGCGCGCCACATAATAATCAAGCCACAAAACATACAGAACAAAGAAAAAATTTTAAGAGCTGCAAAAGAAAAGGGCCAACTTACCTATGAAGGCAGACACATCAGAAAAACACCTGACTATTCAATGGAAAGGATGAAAGCTAGAAGGGGTTGGTCAGAAGTTATACAGACGCTAAAAGACCATGACTAACAAACTAGAATACTATACCCTGCAAAATTATCAATCCCCATAGATGGAGTAAATAAGATATTTTATGACAAAGTCAGACTGAAACAATACCTATCTACCAATCCAGCACTACAGAAAACATTAGAGGGAAAATTCCAACCTAAGGACCCCAGATACACCCATGAAACCATAAACAATCAATAATGCCACAGAAGAATACCCCAGAGAAAGAAAATACAAACAAGTTACCACCAAAAATTGGCAGGAAATATCAATCAGTGCTCACTAATATTCCTTAATATCAATGGACTCAACTCACCTATAAAAAAACACACACTAACAAGATGGATACAACAACAGAAGCCTTCCTTCTGTTGCATACAAGAAACACACCTCAACCACAAAGACAGACACAGGCTCAGAGTAAAGATTTTCCAGTCAAATCGTCCTAAGAAACAAGCTGGGGTTGTCATCCTAATATCTAACAAAGTAGACTTTAAACTAAAAGCAATTAAAAGGAACCAAGTTGGACATTACTTATTCATCACAGGAAAAATTGGTGAAGAGGAGATTTCAATCCTGAATGTTTATGCCCCTAATACAAGGGCACCTACCTATGTAAAAGAAACACTACTAAAACTCAAATCCCACATCAATTCTCACACCCTAATAGTGGGAGACTTCAATACCCCACTTTCACCCCTGGATAGGTCAACCAGACAGAGACTCAACAGAGAAATAAGGAGTCTAACAGAGGTTATGATGCAAATGGATTTAATAGATATTTATAGAAGCTTCCACCCAAATGTAAAGGAATATACATATTTCTCAGCTCCTCATGAATTGACCACATAATTGATCATAAAGCAAATATCAACAGATACAAAAAATGCACATAATCCCTTGTAACATATCAGACCACTAGGGCCTAAAGTAAGAGTTCAACAACATCAAAAAATCAAAGAAAGCCTACCAACTCATAGAAAATAACATTACTCAGCTGGACCACCTCTGAGTCAAGGAAGAAATTCAGAAAGAAATCAAAGTCTTCCTAAAATTTAATGAAAATCCATCCACAACACACCCAAACTTGTGGGACAAAATGAAAGCAGTCTTAAGAGGAAAATTCATAGCATGAGATGCCTATATGAAAAGCCTAGAGAAATTCCACACTTAGAGAACTAACAGAACAGCTGAAAGCCTTAGAAAAATTAGAAGCAAAATCACCCAGAAGGAGTAGAAAGTAGGAAATAACCAAACTTAGAGCTGAAATCAATACAAGTGAAAGAAAAAGAACAATACAAAGAATCAATGAACCCAAGAGTTGGTTCTTTGAGAAAGTCAGCAAGATAGATAAGCCCTTATCCAAAGTAACCAAAAAGAAGAGAGAGTATCCAAATCAACAAAATCAGAAATGAGAAGGGGGACATAACAACAGACCCCCAGGAAATGCAGAGAATTATCAGGTCATACTTTGAAAATCCATATTCCACAAAAAAGGAAAACCTAGAAGAAATGGACAGCTTTTTGGACAGGTACCATTTACCAAATCTAAATGAAGACGAGATTAATTACCTAAACAGACCTATAACCCTAAAGGAAATTGAAGCTGTCATTAAAAGCCTCCCAGGTTAAAAAAAAAAAAAAAAACAAAAAAAACAAAACATGTACAAATGGTTTCAGTGCAGAATTCTACCACACATTCAAAGAAGAATTGCTATCAGTATTCCTTAAACTATTTCCCATAGTAGAAACTGAAGGAATATTGCCAAATTCCTTTTATGAGGCCACAATTACCCTAATACCCAAGTCATTCAAAGACACAACAAAAAAGGAGAATTACAGACTAATTTCCCTCATGAATATTGATTCTAAAATTCTCAACAAAATTTTAGAAAACTGTATACAACAATATATAAAAAAAAATCATCCACCATGATGAAGTAGGCTTCATCCCAGAAGTGCAGGGATGGTTTAACATATGAAAAACCATAAATGTCATCCATCATATAAACAAACTGAAGGAAAAAACCACATGAACATATCCTTACATGCTGAAAAAGCCTTTGAAAAAATCCAACACTCCTTTATGATAAAAGCCCTGGAGACATCAAGAATACAGGAAAAATATCTAAATATAATAAAGGTGATTTACACGAAGCCAACAGCCAACATCAGACTTAATGGAGAAAAACTGAAAGCAATACCAATCCCAATAAAATCAGGAACTAGACAAGGATGTCCTCTCTCCCCTTATCTATTCAATATAGTTCTCAAAGTTTTAGCTAAAGCAATAAGAGAATGAAAGGAGAATACGGGGATAAAAATTAAAAAAGAAGTAAAACTATCTCTATTTGCAGATGATATGATTGTATGTATAAGTGACCCACAAAATTCTACCAGGGAACTTCTAAAGCTGATAAACACCTTCAGCAATGTAGCAGGATACAAGATTAACTCAAAGAAATTAGTAGCCCTCCTATACACTAAAGATAAAAGGGACGAAAAATCAATAAGGGAAAGATCATCCTTTATAATAGCTACAAGTAGCATTAAATACCTTGGAGTAACTATAACCAAAGAAGTAACAGACCTATTTGACAAAAATTTTAAATCACTGAAGAATGAAATTGGAGAGGATATCAGAAAATGGAAAAATCTCCCATGCTCCTGGATAGGTAGGATCAACATAGTAAAAATGACAATCCTATCAAAGCAGTCTAAAGATTCAATGCACTTCCCATCAAAATCCCAACACAATATTTTACGGACCTTGAAAGAACACTACTCAAATTCATTTGGAATAACAGGAAAGCCAGGGTTGCCAAAACAATTTTGCTCAACAAAAAAAACTCAGGCGCATCACCATCCCTGACTTCAAGTTATACTGTAGAGCTACAGTAATAAAAACAGCCTGGTACTGGCATAAAAACAGACTTGTGGATCAATGGAATCGAATTGAGGATCCAGACATTAACCAAAAACCTATGATCATATGATCTTCAACAAAGAGGGCCAAAATATTCAAAGGAAAAAAGATAGTATCTTTAACAAATGGTGTTGGCATAGCTGGTTGGTAGTGTGTAGAAAAAATGCAAATAGATCCAAGCCTGACACCCTGCACAAAACTCAAATCCAAGTGGATCAACTACCTCAATATAAACCCAGCCATACTGAACTAGATAGAAAAGAAAGTGGGAAATACCCTCCAACTCATTGGCACAGGTGGCCACTTCCTAAATATAACACCAGTGGCACAGACACTAAGAACAACAATAAGTGGGACCTCCTGAACTGAGAAGCTTCTGTAAAGCCAAGGATACTGTCAATAGGACAAAACAACAGCTTACAGAATGGGAAAAGATTTTCACCAACCCTACAAATGATAGAGGACTGATCTCTAAAATATATAGAGAACTCAAGAAACTAGAGCCCAAAACCTTGAGTAATCCAATCAAAAAATGGGGTTCAGAACTAAAAAGGGAATTCTCAGCAGAAGAATTACGAATGACTGAAAGGCACTTGAAAAAGTGCTCATCATCTTTAGCCATCAGAGAAATGCAAATAAAAACAACTTTGAGATACCACCTTATACTTGTTAGATTGGCTAAGATCAAAAACACAGATGACAGCCTATGCTGGAGAGGATGTCGAGCAAGGAGAACACTCCTCCTTGGTTGGTGGTAGTGTAATCTTGTCCAGCCACTCTGAAATGCAGTATGACAGTTCCTCAGAAAACTGGGAATCTATCTCTCCAAGGATTCAGCAATACCACTTCTGGGTGTATACCCTAAAGACACACATTCACACTCCAAAGGCATTAACTTAATTATGTTTATAGCAGCATTATTTGTAATAGCAAGAACCTGGAAACAACCTAGATGCCCCTCAACTTAAGAATGGATTAACAAACTGTGGTACATCTACACAATGGAGTACTACTCGGCAGTAAAAAAATGATATCCCAAAATTTGCAGGCAAATGGATGGATTTGGAGAATATCCTCCTGAGCGAGGTATCACAAACCCAGAAAGATAAGCAGGGGATGTACTCACTCATTAGTGGACTCTAAACAAAAAAGTAAAAAGCAAAGCATGTCCAAGATGCAAACCACAACCACTAAACAGCCTGGAATCTGAAACATCTTGGACTGGCACCTTGGATCCCACTCCCTCCAGAGGAACACCTGGCCCGGTCTTGATGTTGGGGTGAGGAAACTGGATCTGCCAGAAGTGGTTGCTGGACTAAGCCATATTAGGACCTTGGGACCTCCTGCCCATGCTGGGGAGGAGATGGGGAGATGTAGAGAAGACAGAGTGACTGGGGGGGGGGGCTAGGAGGGGGAAAGGAGCTTGAACAAGGGAATACATGGATAAAAACTATGACTTTATTCATAATAATAATAAAAAAGAATTGCCCAGAAACATTCTAAGAAGGTAGATCCAAGAGCCCACAGTTCTAGATCCTGAATCAATGGATCTCAAATAGATCCAGGGAAAGAATAAGAAAGAGGAGATGACCAAGGATGGGTGGGTGATAGTCAAAGGGAGCAGAGTATCCAAAAGAATATCCAAAGAAAAACCCTGGAGACAGTGTCCATGAAGTAAAAGAAAAGCAAAGAGAACAGTTGCCTTGATTGGAAGGTCTGAGAAAGGAGCACTGAGGCCACCGTGGGTCCCAGAGGAGAGGGAACAGTGTAACCTGACATTTGGTGACCCCTATTGGGAACCAAAGCTCAGTATGGGGACTCAAGATGCTGCTGCAAGGCAAAGGTCAGGTACAGTGGGATGAGGAGAAGAGGCCCAGGGACAGACCCTGGAGCCATCCCAACTGGATGCCTGAGAGGAAAAGGATAAATAACACAAAAACAGAAACAAAACAAAACAAAAAACCACAAACAAGGCAGCCAATGGGATGGAATGCTTTAAGGCATTGCAAGGGTAAATGGGAAAAATTAAAACCAACCATTTGCCAGGTGTGGTGGTGCACACCTGCTAGCCCAGGGCTACGGAGGCAGAGGCAGGAGACTGTGAGCTCCAGGCCTCCCTGGCTACAGAGGGAAACTGTCTCAAAATAAATGAGCAAGCAACATCATGAGCATGACTTCAGGGAGGCTGGCCCACACCCGTGGCAAATGAGGAGACAGCTTTCCCTTGCAATGAGGGTGTGACAAAGGGCCCCAAATTCAACAGTGACCCCTTAGCCAACAGCAATGTCAGTGCAAGGCCTCGTCCCCTCACACCACCTGCCCTAGGTCCACAGGGGCTGGCAGTGTTGTGACAGCAGGGCCAGGCCTGGCATTCATGACCTGTACTGTCACCAAATTCAGGGATGGGCAGCTGCCCTTCTCACGGTCAGCACTAAAGGATGTGCAGTTACTAGAAAGCGCCATAGTGAGTAGCTATCAGTAAGGAAAAGGAAGTGTGTGGCTGAGCACTTACCTGTGATCCCAGGGCTCTTGTATGTGACACTGTAACTGGAGACGAGGTCACATATCAAGAGAGCATTAAAGGACTGTGTTCTCAATACCCAATCTCTCATGTAAGATCTGCTAGACAATGAACTGTGAGCACAGGGGTAAGGGCAGCAGGCTTTGATGGTGATCTGGGTACCACACAAACAACATCAGAAGCCTATGAACCACTGTAGGCCATGAACATGAAACTGGATGGATAGTCATAGAATACCACTTGCCTTCCACTCTGGAGCCCAAGTAAAGCCCTCCTGCTCTTTGAACGAGGTCAAGACCTTGCTGCCACACAGAGATAGGTGTTGCCCTCCTGTGCTCTGCTCTCCTTATGTATACTTTTCAGGGCTCTATAACAGCCTATGCTGCAAGCAGCTTCACTATTAGGAAAGAAATAAACGAAGACAAGAGAACAGGAGCATAGATGCCCCAGTCCTCTTTGCAGAAGAGGTCCAGGTCAAAGCTTTGGAACTCCTGCAGGGGTAGGCTGACTTTATCATTGCTGCCCGAGCACAGCACAGTTCCACCTCCAGACATTCCCAGAAAAGGTATGGAACTGAACCTACAGAAGCCATTTCTCAGAATTATATTGATTGGTGGAATTTTTAAGAAGGGGTCCAGTGTTAGAGATGAAACTCCTTCCTATATATCACATCTATCTCTCAATGAAGGGGGACGCTAGGGCCCTGTCACCTGCACACAGCACAAGAAGGAGAAACAGCCAGTACCTCCACTGGCTGCCCTGACTTCTTAATTCACAAAGACAAGAGTGACCCAGAAGAGGGAGGGTGGCGACTGAAGCCCCTGCATCATTATAGCCAGGGCTGGCTGTGTCCCTCATGGTGTTCTTATAAAAGACCTGCCTCCAAGAGCTCTTCAGGGTGGAGGAAATAAAACACTGCCAAGGGTCTAGATGAGTCCTGAGAACTGCTGCACATTCTTAGGGGCCTGTTTACAACCCACCCAGCTGCCATGATCCCCAGAGAGTCTCTATGCTGGTGGAGGAAAGACAAGCCAAAGCCAGAGAAGGATCTCTTCCCCTTGCATCTGTGGCACCCTCCTTCCTTTCTGGGACAAAAGCATTTTCTCACACTCCTCCCATGCAGTTTGGAGTGAGACTTCTCTCCCATGTGAAGCTGGTTCTTTGACTTGGAACAGCCAATTTCGCGTGCCTTGTTCAGTGATTGATGTATAGATGGGCACATGACCCATCCCAGGCTTCTGGGCATCAGCTTTAGATGTATGCAGGACTTTAGGAACATGTTCTCCTGCTGAATTGCAAACCAGGGAAAGAGCCCATAGATGCAGATGTCTCTTGAGGCAACATCCCTCCAAGAAGAAAAGCAGAGCGCAAATAGAGATACACATGCCTGACGGGAGAAAATTATCTGCATATGCTCAACACTAACTCTACCCCTAACTCTGTGGTTACATGAGCTATTAAAATCCCCCTGGATAAAGCAGGTTGGTATCATTTGGCTCACTCTGACCTTTCCTGCAGAAGGGGTTTAGAACCTCAAGCATTTTCCAGTTCAAAGTAAGGCACCTTTGTGTCCTTGTAGGGTAATGACCTATGTGTATGCTTGGCACTGCCCCTCCCCTGCTGTATGGCAGATGCTTGGGAAATTCTGAGCACCATCCTTGTCATCTGGGTCCTCACAGTCCCACAGAGAAATAGTCAGCAGGCTGGACAAAGGATAGAGAGGAGGTTTGTAATTGGGGGCATATGAGAATGATGCCAGTGGAGCATGAAAAAAGGGAGGGATTCTCTTATGGCTGAGTGCAGCAAGCACCTGCTATACCAAACTGATACAGATGTTGTTTGGCCTATCTGGACCCATAAAGGATCTAAAGGCTCATACACTGGCAAGGTGAGAGGAGAGTGAGAGACCAGCACTACTCAGCCCTCATTCTGTATGCACTGTATCAGTTACCTTCCTCGGTGATGAGACCCAACAGGAGCAATATCAAAGAAGAAGGAGTCTTTTCTGCTCACAGTCTCAGCTCATCACAGTGGTGTTCATGATGGCATGGGCCAGTCTTTCCTGCCTTGGCAGACTAGGAAGCAGAGTTGAAAAAAATGGAAAGCTCAGCTATAACAGTTAACACCATCCCCAGTAGCCTATATAACACAGATAAAGAACCCATGTTCCAAAGTTTCCATAGCCTCCCCAATCAGGGCCAGTGTGAGACACATGAGCCTAGACATAGACATCTCACGTTTAATCTATGCTGAACATCAGACACCATGCAGTCAGTTTTCTCATTTGGCCTTTACAATAACACAGTAGTAATTACAAATGTTGCTATTGTAGTGGGATTATGTGTTACATTGTAAATAATTGTCCTGCCTATGGGTTTAATAAAAAGCTGATTGGCCTAAGGCAGACAGGAAGTGTGGGCAGGGCTACCAGCCTAAAAAACACTCTGGGAACATCTCAGAATAGACACAGATGCCTCAGAGATTCCAGGAGAGGACACAGGGGAAAGAAGTTGAAATGCTGCTCTGAGAAAAGGTACTGAGCTGCACAGCTGAACAAGATAGGTTGAGTTCAGATGAAGGAGTTAGCAAATTATATGCCTGGGCCCTAGGTCAATCAGAGTAAAATTAATACAAGTGTCTGTGGGACTCTGTGGGACTCCAGGACTGCCCGTTAGTGGGTTAGAACCTCTGGTCTAAAAGTCTGGGCTAGAAACCAATTACAACAGCTCTTTTACTGTTCTTAGCCCTGATGTCATATATATATATATATATATATATATATATATATATATATATATTATGTGTGTGTATACATATATATTAGAGAGATGGTCTAACTTCAGAAATCTTTTGATCCAGGGACTTAAACCTTGATGTAAGAATCCCATTTCTGTCCACAGTTCATTTCTGCCTCCCATAATGACTTCAGAATCTTCATCCTGCTGGTTGACGGGTAGCCTCTTCAGTTGACTTCATCCTTTCTGCCTGAACTAACCAGCAAGAAACATATTTCTAGCCCAGTGGTCCCAATAAGCGTATTACTATGCTGTATTGTCTCTGACTGAAGCACAGTGCATATCCCCAAGCCAATCCCTGGCCAAGGAGAGTGATACTGGAGCATCCAGGAGTTAAAAGTCTGGCGACTCAGGTCCCATGACTGGATGGAATGCAGCATGAACATTGGGGAGACTGTACTTTGTTGACATACAGTGAAGTCAAGGACAGAGTTATCTCATTTTTTTTAACACACTTGATGCCTCCAGAGACATGATTAGCTCTGAAAATCATAGTTTTAAATATTAAAGGTAAGTTGCACTGGACCAAGGCTCTCTGTTAACCCTGATGAAGACTATGAAAGTGGCTGTGCATAAGACACGGTACTGTGAGGACTTTGCTATTGAATTCCTGTCTAAAACCCTATATAGCAGCCTTTGTCCCTTGATTTTAGAATTGCACCATGGAGCCCAAGATAGCCCAAGACTCTGAGCTGGTGGATTTATCAACCCCCACACTACACCCTAGCTTCTTGGTCATCTAAAAGACTCCTGGTCTATGCTTTCATAAAAATTGTCAAGCATATTGAATTGAGGTGCACATGCTATTTAATAAGACTGCAAATGACTCATTGGCACTTATATATTCCAGAGAAATGATAAAAAGCAAAGAGAATTGATGGGAGTCTTGTAAACTGTAATGAAACCACAAAGTTGTTGGAAAAATCACTAAGAAGCTAAGGTAGGGGCTGTTTGCCTCTGGCTTCCCCTCCTTTTAGGAGGTATATGAAAGCCTTCACCCTCTGACCCCCAACCATTTAGTCTGAAAATAAAGTTAAATTTTCTGAAGGAATTTAGACACTACTGGAACTCCAGACTCTGCTTCCTTGCCCCAGGAAGCTGTTCCCAAGACAAAATTGCTATTGAAGGAACTGTCACCCACAGTAATGAGATTGCCATGCATGTAGCCTTTGTGTTACATTTTAGAAAATACTTTTTCCTCAATAATTTTACTTATTTAAAACAACCTCACGGGGTGGTGATGATAGGGGAAAATTATTCCCTCAATATGTCTCCTCAGAATTTAAGACCAGGAAATAATTTTTCTCACCCCCTAATCAGGCATACATCCCTTCATTACACAGTGAAAATCAGGGCTCCTGGGTATTTCTGTTTATGTTTTCATTGTATTTCTAATATCCTAAGCTAATTTAGTACTTTGTTTTCCTAGCCAAATTATGCTACAGCTTGAGTGTGATCGCTGCCCCTCCCCCACCCTGCATAATGTCTGACATTTTGTTGCAATTGGCTTATTTCATAGGCACCCTTTATTGTATCCTATGGGATGTTTCTTTGGAAATAAATAATGTAAACATCATAAATAAGGAGAGTTATGAGATGTGTTATTTTTGCCTTTATTTGGCAGCCAGAGAGAGACAAGCTTTAAGTGGCTTGCAGACACCCTTCCCCCCAGCACACACACTGCTCTGGCTAATAGTTCACGGGCAGGGTCTCTCAGTCCTTCACAACCCTACGCAGAGTCTTCCCTCATGACTCCCAGACAACCTTTCTTTCTTTGTTGTTGATTTGTTTTTTGTTTTTTGTCTTTTGTCTTTTTTAATTTTCTTCTCCTTTCCAAGTTATGAAGTAAACTTTGCTCCCGAAGAAAACCCTGACCAAACACCTCATTTCCCTGTGCATCCTGGAAGAGACTCAGATCAAACAGAACAATTAACTCAGCAAACAGTGCCGTTAGCCTGGCTCCCTCTGTACCCACCAGCCTGAATCTGAGCAAACACCTCACAGAGCATATGGAGGCAGGGAATTGCAGGCAGGATTTTATGGGCCTCTCAGCGGGCCTGCTCAGGCTCCTTGGGAACCAGACAATTTAGCATATGTCACTGTTCCCAGCTGCCTTGGGGCCTTGGCTGGAGACCACAGACATGTACTCAAGCGACAGCATTTGAAGTCAGGTGGGGATGGGCCCTGTGTCTGCAGCACTGCCAAACAGAAGGTACTGTGGGCAGGATACAGGCTTCTCAAGGCTGCCCACAAGAACCTCAAGGAAGAGAAACAAAGCCGCAGGGAAGTTCCCCTGTTATCCAGAGACTGCACATCATTCACCTTCAGTTCAGCCTAGAAACTTCCTGTGCTTAGAAATTGAGACTCATCAGAAAATCTCAATGTACCATGAGAACAGTGGTTTTTATTGAAATCACAGACTAAAATGACCTATTAAGGTATCTTGTCCACCCCCCATCAGTACAGGATTGGTCCCCAAAGAGCTTCGATAGTTCATTTTTAAATAACTCCAACAATGTGCTTTCTATGCCCGAACTCACCAGGAAAACTGTTCTAATAGATCTCATCCTTCAGAAGTGCACCCAAGATCCATCCCAATTTCTCCATTTCATAAGCTGCTCCTTGTACCATTCGAAATGACTCCATCGGCTCCCGCTGTGCTGTGCGCTCTCTGTAAGGCACTGGGCTATGGCAGCCTTGTCTCATCATGTAGTTTGTGATCCTGTCTTAGAGAGATGCCGGCATGTAGGTTTGAAACTTACTAAGTCTTATATGGATAAAGTATGTCCCTCCCTTTGCTCACTTATGAAAGCAATCAGAAGACCAAAGGTTGAACTGTGGCTGAACAGTGACAGGCAGGGTGGCATGGAAGGCAAAGTGCAGACATTGAAGTTTAAGCAGCCTGAGTTCAAATCTTAGGTCTGCTACTCACAAAGCATGTGTCCTTATGATATGAATGGTCTAAATTCTGCTCTTTCACAGATCAAATGGACATGGCATTGCCTCTTTGAACATGTTGGAAGGGTAAGATATTAAAGATCTCTAAATGGTAGTATTTTAATTTTAGAAAAACCATGCCACATCAATGCTTATTTTTAAGCACTTTTCACAATAGTTAAGCTATGGGACCAAACTTGATGTCCAAAAACAAATGAATAGATAAGAACATGTGTGTATGTATATTTAAATATTCAGCCAAAAAGAAGAGCGAATTATCAGTAAAATAGATGCAACTGGAAATAATCACATTAGGTTAATTAAACCAATCTCAGAAAACAAGCATTATATGCTTTCTCTCATTTATGGTTCCTAGATTTTATATGCACATATAAAATCATATACATACACACATAGATAATATATAATGTCATATATATATGATATGAATGTAGAGATGACTCTGTTTACAGGAACAAAGGAGATTGAAAAAGAAAAGGCAGGAAGGGACAGAGTATCATACTCAGCATACAGTGTATCTGTATAAAATTTCATACAATGTAACTGTATGAAATGTCCTTATGTAACTACACGAGCAATAAATATACATAATAAAAACATTATTTAAATGACATAGCTTTTAAGAAAAAGACATTTGAAGAGCAAGAGTAAATCACCCAGGTCTGGACTAGAAAGCCATGAACTAGGAAAAAAAAAAAAAAAGCCTCATTCAATTTTCTAACATGCACCAGGGGTATACCTTTGCAGTGCTAAAGAAAATCAGTCAGAAAGATGAGCTGTTCTCATGTCAGCTCAATGGTTAAACAGGATGGCAATGAAATGGGAAGGCAGGGTCAGCCAAGTGCTGAGAGATTGGGCTGAGGAAGACATATGGGTTTGCCCGGGGAGAGCTGACGACCATTCCTCTAAGCTAGAGGTCAACCAGAGCTCCCCATCCCCACATCTAGGGACATCTATAGCAATATGGCATTACTTATTCTGTATTAAAAAGATCAAAACCTCATTAGATTGTCTGCTTAATCAACTGATCCTCCTTACCTTGTGCATTAGTGGATTGCAAGCTATGGAAACCTCTCAACCAGCATAAGCAAAATTTGCAGAACTTCAGACTTCAGGGAGCCTGAAAATGAGAATGGTGTTTGGAATACTAGAGCTAGAGAGAGAGGTATCTTTAGGCCTTAGCCATCACTCAGCTGGAAAGGTAGCACATGCGTCTGGAATGAGGAAGACAGAGAGGATGCCAGGTGACAGTCACTGATGCCCACACAACCCCAGCCAGGCCCAGAATTGGAGGCGCCAACTTCTGCTACAGGAGAAGCAGACAGGGTGGAGAGTGTACTGAGGAGACTTAAAATAGGAAACTTTGGAGATCCCTACACCCCCATCTCCACAGCAGCAGAAAGCAGGAAGTTTGCCCTCTGCAAACACAAAAACAACCTCTGGATTGAGGGCCCACAGGAAAGAACAGGCAGCTAGGGTCAACAGAGGACCCAAGGACCAAATTCTGAGTCATGAGCCTCTTTTCAGGCAGAGCCACCAGAAGGCAGAGCCTGGCTGAGGATACTGAGCACAAGGTTGACGTTTGTCCCACTGGTTGGCACAGCAAGTAAAACAAATATGCAAACACTGAGAACTAAGTCCCCAGTAAAAAGAACTTCCCTATTACAGTGATGTCTATTGTACATAGAGCCAAAAAACACAGCTTCTCACCAGTACCCATCGAGCGAGTATGTGTGCGTGTATATATGTGCGTGAGTGCGTGTGCGTGTGTGTGTGTGTGTGTGTGTGTGTGTGTGTGTGTGAGTTTACATGCTCCCTTTTCAGACCTTGTTTAGGCACCCATATAGTTGGGATTTCATGGTTGTCTCTTCCCTATCCTATATAGAAGATACAATCTCAGTGCAGACATCGTGGTCCTCTGGCTCTTAGAATCTTCCTGTCACCTCTTCCATGATCTTTTCTGAGCCTAAGGCATGGAACCCCAGGAAAACCCCTGTTTTTAAATACCGGCTGATGAAATCCACCAAACATCTGACAAGATATCTACTGCCCAAAAGAAGTAACCTCAGTCAAATAGGAAAGATGATAGAGAACGAAGAGACTCTCAGAATGAAAAGGAAATTATAATAAACCTTTAAATAAAAAAAGAGGGCCCTAGTAAGAAACACCCACAGAACAAGAAAAAAAAGTGTTTGGTGTCTGGCAATTCTAAACATTATCATATAAACAAAAAATCCAGTGTAATGTTTAGAATAAAATTAATGATATCATTAAGGGTAGAAAAACAAAAGTAGGCTATAGAGAGGAAAAGAAAACATTCTAAAAGCTTCCATAAATGGAAAAAATATTTAAATGGTTATAAATTCCTCAAAGCTAAATGATAATGTGCCAAAATCCGCAGATGCCTCATGGAAAATGACATCCAACTTAGAATTTTACTCACCAGTCTACCGTTTCTCAGTGCATCTAAAAAAGGTTTTGTCCAGTGGACTCATTTTATTTCAGAGATGACTGGATTTGGGCCTCCATTCAAGAGCAGCTTAATGTGTGATCTTAACCAAATACCATTTCCTCTCCAGGTCTCAGATTGTTCACATACCTCAGAGAGCTTTGAGAATGCAAATAAAACAAACAAACAAAAAAGTGGCCAGAGTTGAGAATTCCTATGATTTCTAGAACCAGGGAGAGTCTAATGAAAGAGAGTCTGGAGTTCAGGGCATCCTTGACTACATATTCAATTCAAAGTCAGCCTGGGCTACTAAGGGAATTGTGAGTCAAGCTAGGTTACTGAGTGTGATCCTGTCTCAAAAAAGCGAAATAAGAGTTGTCAAAGGGCACAAAGCTAGAAGAACCTCAAGCAATGCCCTTTCTCCACCCCTCAGGTGTCATAGCCTGGTCTTCTTTGTCACCTGCATCTGTAACCCCTGCTGTCACTCAGAAACACTGACCTGAGCCATCCAGAAAATGAGATCAGAAATCCAGCTATGGCAAGTTAAGGAGGCAGGGATAAGCTAGGAGGCCCTCAAGGAGGAGGTGAACTTGCTCAAGAAGATTTCTCCCTATGGAAACCTCTGACTGGGATTCACTGGGGAAAGGAGAGGTTGCCAAACTTTGAGGAATTTTTGTAACATGTTTTGAAACAGTCAGAACTCTTAAAAATCAATTTACAGAATTGGTAGGGAAGTTATTCTGGGACATAGGTAATTTCATCCAATACATTGTTTTTAAAGGTATTATCCATTTACCTGCAAATTTCATTATTTTGTGTAACTTTACAATGGAATGATATTTTATTATGCTTCACATGTCATTGTCTGTTTATCAGCTGATGAGCATCTAGACTGGTTCCATTTCCTAGGCATTGTAAATAAAGTCAGAGTGACCATGAATATTTAGGTATCTCTGTAGTAAGATATAAAGTCCTGTACTGCAATAATACCCGTTTTCTAAGGAAAATGTACCCACTGCTGCAATAGTGGCTACAGTGTTTATGGAGTAATCAACCACTCTCCTGATTTGGATCAAAATTTCCTCTATAGAAGGGAATTCATGCCAGGTACTATAAACTTGGTCAAAAACCTTAGCTAATAAATAGGAGATATGATGGGGAACCTATTGATATTGTTTTGCTAAATGGTCACAGTGTCAATCTCCCTCCTAAGTATTTATTTTTATATCCATAGATTTGTGTTCCTTTCAGTTTTGAGCAAAAAAAAAAAACTTACTGCAGAGGATAATGGTTACTGTAGAGACTCTTAGCCATTCAAGGTGCTGAGAATAAGTGATTGGGAGTGGTCAGCCATAGGTATTTGGCTGAAATCATCTCCTTCACTCATCTCTGAAAAGATCAAAGACAGCACAGAAAAGGGTACAGAAAAAGTGTAAGAACTTGAAGCTGGAAAGAGGGCTGCATAATGTTGTCCTTTGGACAGGACATGACTGTTGCAGCTGTAGGTTACCTGCACACAATCAGCCAGTTCAATTTTTCAGCATTGACATTGGTAGGGTTTGGAGGTCCAGTCCCTAGCTGAAGAGTTGATGGAAGCTGGTGGAGGAAGAGTTTTCTTTATCTTCGGTGGGGTAGCCCTGGTAGGTTGCCCAGGCCTCAGTGAATGATTCTTCCCCCTAATACCCATGGGCATATGGGAAACACTAACTAGATTCTGTGGATTATTTGTTTAAAGAGCATGAAGTTGATGTGAGCCAGGAGAAATAGGAAAGAGAATGTAGGGAATGGATATATCAAGATAAATATATCACATTCATCTATGAAATTTTTAAAGTATGTTTTTAAAGACAAAAGTAGTAAATACCAAATCCCTAATTAGTTGGCTATGTTTTATTATTTTCTCTGTTTCCTGAGTTATCTTTTGCATATATTTTGTTTGTAGCTCCATTAAACAACCCCATGTTGGAAGCTACAAGTCACCCTGCTGAGATTTACAACACAAGAACCAACCAGTCCCACAAACCAGGACCTTTGTTCTCAGATAGACCTTTTTTAAATATTTGCCAGCACATTACTGGCTGGAGAACAGGAATATCAGATTTTGGTGCGTCTAAATTTTCAAAAACTCATTAAAAAATATGACTTATCAACTTCCTTGGAAAAGTCTTTCATCTTCTTAACATAAACCTAGTAATCAACAGACTTCAGAATGACTTAACTGGGAGGAAGAAAAAACCCTTCCTTCTAGTCTATTATGTTCTGTGAACTAAAAGAAAAAATAGTAGAAGAAAAGCATGCAAAATTTTTTAATGTTAACATTTTATGTTTCTGGGGCTTCAAAGTGAAGAAATAGAAAATTTTAAAAAATCAATTAGACTCGGAGGCATAAATACCATTTTAGCAAAGGTGCTAACTTACAAAGGACTAACTAGAAAATGGAGAGAGATTTGGGGGTTCAGGGGTAGAAAAGTATGGGCAGGAAAATATGTATGGAAACGAATAACAGAGAGGTGTCATTTGATAACGTTTGTTTTATACAGACTTATCTCAGTGCCAGCCTTCCATCCCAAGTGACAAGAGTCACCTGCTTCATGCTTCACAAAATAGGAAGGCACATTTATGCCACTTCCACAGAGAGAAATTTATGCCCTGCTTGTAGGCAATTAGGGGAAGGGCAGAGTGTCCCTTTAATGTCCACCGTTTCTCAGTTGTCTAAAGCTCAAAACAATATTTATGTCAAAGATGTTTAGGGGTGAAACGATCTGATCCCATTCAGAATGTGGCCCATGAACTAACAGAAGATTTTTGTCTTAGTTAGACGAAAAAATTACCCAAGCCCTATCAGAGATCTGCTCACTAGGAATCTGCATTTTAACCTGGTAAACCACGAGGCACAGCATTGTAGCTCTCTGTCCTGGCCCAAATGGATGCTGGTTAGCCTGGCTGCTTTACCAGTGAAAGATCCATTATGAGCAGTCAGCCTCTGTTAGGATGATCATCACCTGTGGCTTAACACAGGGAGAAGTTGTTTGGGAGATGACTGTCTTCCCTGAAATGTTACCAAAATACACCTTGTGGAGGACAGGATTTTACTTAGAGACCTGAGTCCTACAGGATCATCACAGGAAGGATCCCAGCTCAGCTTTGTTGTTTGCTCTCCAGTTAGCAAGCAGACCAGCTCACAGAAGTCCAGGTCAAGTCATGGGGTCCTCTCCCACCCCAGTCTCTACCCTAGCTCTCTACTCCTGCATCTTCCTGGGCTGGCACTTCCCTAAACAGTCCCAAGTCACTCCATCTGTATGGCTTCCTCAGAAGGGACAGTGCTGCCTGCTCACCCTCTGCTGCCACCCTATCACTCTGTCACTCTGCCTGTGTTATCTTCTTCACTGAGCCATTGCCATTTAAAATCATCTGACCTACTCCTCTCCTGGGCTTGCACTCAAAGAATGTGCACGCTCACACACACATACACACACTCACAAATCCATCCTAGCTTTCTATCCCTCTTGCCCCCTCTCTTTCCTACTCCTTCGCCCCTACACAAACTTTTACAGGTGCTTCCTGACAGTGACTGTGAACTCCATAAACAAAGGTATCTTGGCAGCATAGGAGAAACTGGACACTTGGGCACAGAGTATGTGCTCAGTAGCCCTGGGAAGTAACATGTATGAGTGACTAACTACAAGCAAAGTGCTCTACCAGCCTTGGCACCCTCATGCCTAGCCCTGCATCTTGAAAAAGAAAATAAACCATTTCTCCTCCTTGGTCTATGGCTCCCAGAATTCCCCTGTTACTTGTTCTATGGGTACAGAAGGTGAAGGCACCCCCATCAATAGCAGCTTCAGGGTGAATCTGTCTTGAGAGGCTGCCATGCCATAAACGAGCCACAGGATAGACCAGCCACACTGGTGTTCTTACAGGTCCTGGCAGCGGCAGGAGATAGAAAGATGGATCTGTGGTCAAGAGTGGTTGCTTCTGCATTCATTCAAAAGCTATACACTTGTGTGCACACATATTCACAAAGACCAGACAGACAGATAAATCTTTTTTAAAACAAAAAGAGGGACTTGGGCAATATAGTTAGGCTGTGTTAATGATGCCTAAGAGGTTAATCATGGCTCACAGGCTGCTGTGGATAAGCCAATGACTCCACAAGGAACTACAAGAGAAAATTCTACACCCACCATCACCCCCAAAACACTGGCTCAGATCTGTAAAGAAGAGACTGATGGAGATATGTGTAGGGTCTTAGAGCCATATTATTGGTGTCTTCTTCCATAATGAAAGAAGACATATCCAGAAGAGCTAATCGGTCCTGCGTGGAGGCAGCGCCAGCCTGACACCACACTATCCTTAAGGGGACCCTGTGTTCCTGCCTCTTCCCAGCATGGGAGCTATGGCCTCCAACTCCTCCCTCACCATTCTCTTTCTCCTCCTCCTCCTTCTCCTTCTCCTCTTTCTCCTCCCTAATCTGTTCCCTTTAAACACAAGCAGAAACATTATTTATGAAGAGCCCTAATTTCTAATGCATCCATAATGCCTGTGAAGACACTGACAATTTATTTAATGAGCACAGACATGATGATTCACAAACGGTGGTTCCAGTCAAAATGAGCTTCATTAATTTTCTGAGCCCTCTGCTGTGATTCAGAGCCTTGGGAGGACTTAAGACCCACAAATCTCCCCAACACCCCTTATGTTCTTGTCTGAGCTCAACTCAGGTGTGAGCCTTTCACCCTCCCTTTGCTCACAAGCCTGCTGGGCTACTCAGCTCTGCTCTGAAGGCATCTCCAGCTTGATGGGAACACCACTCACCTAAGCACACAACAGGGTTTTTGAGATGCCTGATCTATAATACCCACCCCATATACCAGTGTCCTGGATGAGGCTTGTACTAATCACCAGAATACTATTGATTCAAGCCCAGCAGTGAGGAGTTAGCATCAGTTTTGTCTATCATCATCATCACCACCACCATCATCATCATCCTCCTCCTCAACTGCCAGGAAAAAAGCCTCCATTCATACATCTGCCTATATCCTGAGCCTCTGCCTGGATCAGAAGAAAGGTGGAAAACTCATCCTATGTTTCAGTGCCCTTAGCTTTCCTCCTGTACATACAGTGACCTCATATTTCTTAATCATCTAAACAAACAGTTGTGTGCTGCCCACACAAATTTTTAATTTAGTTATTATACAACCTCTACAAGACTTGGGTTGAAGACATAAAACGCCCACGAAGTTTGTGTTCATGCAGCAAACTGCTAACTTCCACTGTTACCCCTACCATTTCCATTAGTATTCACCTCCACATCTTGACAAATATGCTTAGATCATTACTTTGAGTTTTGTTTGTTTTATCACAGGCATTAACTCCTGCTTCCCCATGCAATGTGAAATTTTAGTTTCCCCACTTTCTGCTTTTGGGCACACATTTCTATCCGGGAACCACCAATAAGGATCACATGCATGTTTTGTAAAAAAAGGTACTGAGGAGTGGCCGCGCCCACTTGTTTATGCAATGGCTATCACAGCAGCAAAGTGGTTGCCAGAGGAGCCATAAGGCCTCCAAGCCTGAAACAAGAACATTTATCTGCCTCTTTACAAAATATTTGCAAACCTCTGCCAACCGTTTTGTCCACCCATATTGTGCTGACGTGAGATTGTATCAATGCTCAGCATTTTCATCCCCATGGCTGACTGCTCTCTTAGCTGAGCCCTGCGGTGTACTGTGAGGACATTTCCTTCCTCTTCATTTTGTTTACATCTGCATTTACAACTTCCTGTTTAGCCCATATACTCCCTCTTAATTCTTCATAATAAGTTCAGCAAACTCTTCCCCAGGCTTATAAATATGCTTGAAGTCATTAAGGTACCACGGGCTGTTTACCCTCTAGACCCAAAACTCAGCTGATTCCTGTCTTCTCTCTGCCATCTTCTCCGTCTTCCATGGTGCTGTGGTCCTTCTATTCTATTCTAACCCCAACTTGCAGTACTTTGCTTACTATACAGTCTTTGAAGAAGCATATACTCAATTATTGACCAAAGGCTTTACAAAAGGTCCATTCTCTGAGATTTATAAATGTCTGAAAATATGTATTTTATATTCTAATACTTTCCTGTTATATTGGATATCTTAGTCAGATTAACCTCTATAACCAAATACTAGAAATTGTTGTTTTAATGAAAAATGGTTCAAGTCCCAGCTGAGGGTGCCAGTGTGGCCAGTTCTTTCCTAGTGTACAGATGGCTACCTTCTTACTGGTACAGAGAGAGAGGTAGGAGAAGGAGGTGTGGAGAACAGAGGCAGGGGATGGATTTAGAGTTTAGCTTTATTCTCAGTGTTCATCATCTCTGTGGTCTTGCCAGTGACTTCAGTGCTGTTCTCTCCTGTTCACATACAGCCCCTTTCTCTAGCTCTCTGTGTCCTTTGCTTGGTATTTGGTGATAGATTAAAAAAAAAAAAAAAAAAACAGCACCTATACTCAATCTGCCATCTTTCAAAAAAGTAGTCAGTGCAAAATTTATAAATTTCAGTCCTTTCTCTAGGCCCTAAATCTTTCTCACCAGACTTTGTTCCATACAGTGCTCACAGCAATTTCTCTGAAGGTGTTAGGCTGTCCCCAACTCAGTACCAGAGAAGCCTTATGGACTGGGCAGTGCAATTCCTCATGACGCTACTGCGTAAGGCCTCACTCATTTTCATCCTTTGTGTTCATCCTTTCTCTGGCCCGACTTTCATCCCTAGTGGACTGGTGGTAGTCTTCATGAGATAGAGCAACGAGCATCTGATAAGGTGTTGTTTGACATGGTACCTAAGCTCAAGAACGAGCATGCAAGAGCCACAAGGTTTACGAATCTGTGCTCATCCTATTAGGTTTCTTTTCCAACAAACAGGTCGGCACCTTGAACCCTCTGAACTCAGCTCTTAGTCGGGTGCTGCTGCTTGTAAACATTGCCAGGAAGATAAACATCATTTCATGTTGTTGCTAGAATTGCATGTGCAAATTCAGTTGCTTCTCTCCAATTGTTCTGGTCCCAGTACCTGTGGAGGCAGGTCAGTCCACTCTAATTCCATGGAGGAGAACTCCAGCAATCAGAAGTCAGGGCTAATAACACCGACCACTCTGGAGGACCCGGGTTCTGCTCCTAGGACTCACATCGGTGGCTTACAACCTCCTGCAAGGCCAGCTTCAAGTGACTGACAACTTCTTCTGGTTTCTATGGGCACCAGCACTCATATGCACATACCAACACAAAGATACATACTTAAACATAAAATAAATATTAAACATAAGAACTTTAATCAAGTCAGCATTAAATACTTTCAGTTGTCAGAAAACTTTGAAAATAAAAATGAAGGGTCTGGAGAGGTGACTGAGTGGTTAAGAGCACTGGCTGCTCTTCCAGAGGACCCGCGTTTAGTTCCCAGCACCCACATAATGGCCCGTTGCACAAGCATAAAGAACCTGAGGTTGGATTCCTAGTATCTCACAAATTCTAGCCATTTATGGATAAACACATTTGTAACCTCAGCTCCAGGAGACCCTCTTCTGCACTCTGCCAGCACACTGAACATGTGATGTGCAGAAATACATGCAGGCAAAAGACGCATGCATAAAATAAATAAACTTAAAGAAAAAAGATGAAGTTGAAGTTGGAATATTCTGACTATTTACGGCTGAGCACACTCTTTTTAGATCAGTGTTCCCAGGATTCCATTCACTAAAAAGAAATAGTACTTTTAACAGTTCTACAATTTAAAAAAAAAAAACACAATTGATAATGTTGAGTTTAGTAAAGCAAAATAAATTTAAAATTTTGCCAACATGCTTCCAAGAATATCTTTTGAAAATGCATGATTTTGCTAAGGTATCTCAAAAAACAATGCCCATTTTTAAATGTTTCCAAACAGTCAAGTTTCTGTTTTCCCAGAAACCTATAATGGCTTTAGCTAAAGGAGCTTTTCACTGGCTAAAGTATCGTGTTGTTCTTAAGTACCATAAAGAACGAACAACCAGGAGGGGAGAGAGACTCCTTGACTAACTCAGGAGGGTGGCAAAAAAAAAAAAAAATGGCTCAGTAATGGGGATAAGGAACCATGAGTAAAAGCTACCATTCTGTCATTTATCCTGTCTATCTAATTCCAAAGTAAATCATGAATGTATACTTATTATGAAAAAATTCACAGGCAAATGAATGGATTTGGAGAATATCCTCCTGAGCGAAGTCTCAGAAACTCAGAGATAAGCAGGGGATGTACTCACTCACTAGTGGTCTCTAAACAAACAAACAAGAAAAAAAGCCAAACATGCCCAAGCGGCAAACCACAACCATGGAACAGCTTGGGATCAGAAACACCCTGGACTGACCCTTTGGATCCCACTCCACCTAGAGGAACACCTGACTCACTCTTGAGGGAGGGGGGAAAGAACTGGATT